>JAJHZJ010000927.1:0-76447 GCA_023548195.1 Bettongia penicillata ogilbyi | reverse complement strand
TGTCACAATAAAATTTTAATGCAGGGAGGAATATTTACCCTTGAAAAAAATCACTGACATTTGATGAGATGAAACTAAATATAAAATTCTGAAATATTGAGTGTATCTTATATATTAAAAGGAAGAGTTGAGTTGCCAGTATATTAATAAAATATACTCATGTAAAGAAAACCTCTCCATGAGAGAGGAAGTTTTGAAGAGAGCAGCTGGATGAAGATCAAAGGAGGAAGAAACAGATGTGACACTGTGAAATACACTACAGATAACCTAGCCAGAAGGGGAAAATAACTGATGAAATTGGCAAATATCACAAATCTGGCTTGGAACAATGATATAATATTGATGAAGAATTTCAACTTCCCTGATGCTTGTTATTCTGTCCTCTTAAATAGGATGAGAATTAGAATGACAAGTTTAAATTAATGTTACTTAAATTATTTTCAAACAGGAAGAAAGACTAAGGAGAACCTGATTCTTAAACTGTTTCTAACTCAGAAAGCCAATTAATTGTGAGAATAGAAATAATAGAGGTCTTAGGAGAAAGAGGATAGACTTTATTAGATTTTGCATGAGATATGAATTAGAGAGTTAGTTATACCCTAAAATAGTTTCAATGGATTTTACAGGGATTAAGGAGATGGTTTCTACTTGCTATTGTCTACATAAAACTGTAGTTTTTTAAAAATTTGGCATTGTTTGCTAGTATTGTATGTATGCTTTTATCTGATAAATACATTGATACTTACCATCACCACTCTATTGAGAAAAAAAGTCAAAAAGCTACTGAAATGCCCAAAACATGAAAAAGCTGAAATTTAAATGAGATCAGGATATTTCTTCTGGTGGGATAATTTCTCTGCTTGTTTTTGCTATTACTTGGGTAATGTATCTTAATACTTAGATGATTATTGTTGCGGCTTTTACAATTAAATAAAGAACTTGAGCTTCATTTCCAAGGCATCTGCTTGTGGATAAGTTTCTAAAGCTTTTATCATTTTTATGGTATAGTAAGAATATGTCAATAAACAGATTATTCACTGTCGAATCATTCTATTGACAGAAAATAATTATCTTTTATGCAATGTTATATATTTGGCAAATACCTTCACATGTAAGTGTTTGTTTAAACATTATACTAGTGTGAGGAAAGTACTACAGTATTATATCCATTTAGAGATGAAGAAATCAGGATTCAGAGGCTGAAAGACTCATTCAAAGTAATTGAATTGAAAGCAAGAGGTGAAATGATCAACTCACAAGTGCCTACTCCATGCTAGACATAATGCTTGGCATACACGTTATTGAGAGAAAGAAAAAAAAAACAAACAAACAAACCAAGGAATAAACAAAAAAGTAAGCAAATAAAAAAAAAAGACTGTCCACAAGGATCATTAATTATTTGGGGGAAATATATGCATATATACCTGCATAACATATACACATGCATATGTAGCATGAACATAGAAATGCACACACTATACAGATATAGATACATAACAAAAATATGTAAACAACTGAACATGATATGATGCAATAGAATATGATACAATAGAGTATTATTAATGTAATATGTAAAAATGAGTACTATTAACTCAAATTGGGTATTCTGCATTTGAATCTGTTTTAGGAGAAATTTAGGATTTATCCTTATAGTTGAAATTCTCCATCAGTGCTGTATCATGTCTCTAAAAAGGTTTTGTGATATTTATCAGCTTCCATGAACAATTTCCTACTCTGTATACGTCATAAACATTGGACATTTAAATACATGTGCCATATTAAGAAAAAAGATATTATGAGTAAGAGAGATAGAGGATGGAATAGATGGAAAAGATGAAAAAAAAGACATCATATAGAAAGAAATATTAGACTTGAGTATTGAAGGCACCTAGAAATATTAAGAAAGAGGGATAAGGAAGAATTGTAATCCATGACTAGTGGACAGTTTGTGAAAGAGTATAAATATGGGAAATAATGTAATATGTCTTAAGACTAGTAAGAAGACTAGTATGGCTGTTCTGTAGAGTACATACTCTACATTTCATGAAGGGGAGTAGTGACTAACCAACAATCAATGCCAAGTGGTAATTATATTATATGTGGTGATGATAGGAAGTCACTGGAAATACTTCAACAGAAGAGTGACATACTCAAATTTGTGCTGTGGGGATATAGGAAGATCCATGGAAGATGAAATAAAATGAAAAGCCAGTGGATTCCAGGAAACAGGTAGGAGACTATTGCAATAAATAAATCAAGGTTTGATAAAAGTTTAAACTAAAGTATTTTCTGAATGTGTAGTAAGTATAGAGCAGATACATTGCAAGACATAGTACTGATTGGACCTGTGCTGTAAGAGTTAGAAGTCAAGGATATCTTCAAGGCTGAAAACCTGGGTACCTTAAAAAATGGTTTGTTGTTCCATTGTTTTCAGTTGTGTCTTACTCTTCCGGACCCATTTGGAGTTTTCTTAGAAAAGATATTAAAGTGATTTGTCATTTCTTTCTCCAACATTTTACCCATGAGAAAGGCGAGGTAAATTGGGTTAAGTGACTTGCCCAGGGTTGTATAGGCAGTATCTGAGACAAGTTTTGAACACAGGGAAATTAGTCTTCCTGATTCCCGGCCTGGTACTCTATCCACTGTGCAGCCTAGCTGACCTAAATCATATAGGTTTTCCAAGAGGACTTTTCACACTTGAGACCAATTCATATTTCACTTTGAAACTTCATATGTAGGCAGTGTGACCCTGTCCCCTTCTGAGTTTGTCTTTGGATCTTCCCTGTCACCATATGTGACTTTATGTGGTCAGGGTTTTCTTCTGTTTCTTACTCATTTTTTTTTCAGTTTAATTCATGACTTTTAAAGTTGAGTTCTGCACTTAGAGAACAGGGGAAACTTATTATGCTGTGGTCCAGGGGTCTGGTCACTGTTTTTTTTTTCACACTGGGGCCTCAGGGGCTTGTAGCCTACCCATTGTGCTGGGGTGGCCTGACCTGGTAGTGACTGTTGTCACAGGGTTTGGGGGCTTGCAATTTGCTTTTTATGCTGAGATTGGTGGCCTCACTGCTTGACTGTTGAGCCAGGAGAGGGGCATTGGTTGTTGATCTGTGTTGTAGGTAACAGCCTTCTGCTGACTGACCCAGATGCTGTCCGTGCTGGGGTGTGCCCTCCTTCTATTCGAATGAAATAGACTTTCTTGAAGTCTTTCTAAATTATCTTAAGCTGGAAAACTGTTTAACTATTTTTTTGTGGGTTCCATTGTTCCAGAATCCATTTAGAGGGAAATTGGAGAGCTCCGGCATCTTCCTAGCTTCTCATTGACATCTACTACACTACTTCTAAAAAGGCAGATAGTCTGTTGCCATCACCATACTTGAGGCTTTTCTTTAATAGTTTAATCTAGCAGATCTCACAGTCATAGACTTTGAGAATATCATCCCAATACTATGAAACAGAATATTAATAAGAAAGCTAAGAAAATATTGTTACTCTAACAAGCAGAGGAAGAAAAGTGTATGAAATAGAGCACCAATTTGTTAAATGTACTCAAAAAAAGTGGTGATGGGTTCTTTCCTACTCAAATACGTATCACTCTTTAGGAAGATCTGGTGTTTTTCCTTACTTTTTTATGTGTGTAAAACAGAGATAGTGGAGGTTTTTCTAATAAAATCAAGGACAAAATAAAGATACTGATTTCCTCTCTTCCTTTACATATCACTAGAAATGCCTGATATAGAAAACTAAGTAAAAGAAATTAAGATAATACACATTAATAAAGAATAACCAAATTACTTACATTTTCTCTATGATTGTTTACTTGGAAAACCAAAGATAATTTATTTTAAAATGAGTTTGTAAAGAATGCTTTTTGGAAGAATGAAGCATAAATAGGTTGGAGAAAAATAAAATTCACTAATATTAGAGAAACATAAATTGAAACAACTGTTTTATCTTGCTTTAATCAAATTAGCAAAGATATTAAAAACCAGTAATTAAAATGTTGTTTCCTTATGGTATTTCCTGGCATAATACTAAGCATACTCTGGTGAAATGGAATTGCTGCTTTGGAAGGAATATGAAAATAAAGATAAAATTATAATTTTTCATGGGTCATTGTTAGGTTTTTTTTTCCCTAAAAAGGTTATGAACACTGAATAAAAGGAGAATAATATAGGACTATATGTACAAAAATATTTCTATCATTATTTGTCATAGGAAATTGATGCAAAGTATTCAATGTTTGGGGAAGAAGCTTAATAGCTTGTAATATTGATTTTTTAAAAAAATCATTATTGTAGGGAGATTCAGGGTATAAAATATTCCCATGTAGAACTACATTTCATCTGGAACTTATAATTCTTGAGAGCTGCTTTGAACCCTGGGTAAATAAGGGACTTACACTGTTCAAAATCTCCCATCTAAAATGTGTCAGAGCTAATATATTCACTTGGTTCCTCTGGGCTTCAAGAGAAGCCTTGAATCCACGATGTTTCAATATCCTTCTTTAACAGGATATTATATTATATTTTATTGCATTATATCATATATTTTATTATGTTACAATTTATTACACTGTACTATATTAGATTATATCATGCTATATCACATTATTTCATATTACAACATATTATGTTATGTTATGTAGTATCATAGATCATTGTACTGTATCATATCATATTGGAAAATTAAGACCATTAATTCACAAAATTATAAGAAGAAATATATAATAAGGAAGCTGGGTGGAAATCTTACCAAAAAAAAAAAAGGAAAGGAGAGAGCATTCCTGCAAGAGGGAACAACCTACATAAAAAAAAAAAAAAACCAAAACCAAAACAAAACAGCAATGTGCTAGCTTCCCTCTCAAGATATTGAGTAAAATATACTGCCAGGATGAAAGAGCTCATAGAGGTGGAATTAGAGATGAATGGGCAAATGGTTTGCAAACTAGATGTGAAATATCTAGAATACCAGACCAACAGAAATATGGATTTTTTTTCCTGTAAGCAATGGGAAGCCAGTGAAACATTTTGACTAAGAGAATACGAAAACAGCAATTTGGGGAAACCTATTATAGTAGCGTAGTACTGGTGTGTTCATTGGGTTGTTGGGATAATTAGATGGAGTGACTAGGAATCTAGTACAATAAGCTTATTTTGAAGTGATAAGGACATGGTTTAGGGATATGAAGGGTCTTTAAATCTCTATTGTGAGCCCTGTCAAAAGGATTCTGTAAAATATTTGTGAGTTCAATTTTGTCCCTTCTTTTGCTGCAATATGCCTTCTGTATTAATAGATTTTTCATTAATCTATGTGTTTTCGTTAATTCTACTGGATCTACTATTATAGGACACTGTCTTATTAATAAAATAGACTGATTTAACTTTACAAAAATGCAGCAGGTTAGAAGTCTTTTGATACAATCCTTTTTCTGTATTTCACCTTGATGAAATATATGGTCCTCGCTCATCCCTTAATTGCCCTTATGTTCCATAATAAATTGAATTTAATAGTAAGAAAATCTTATATATCTTAGAAATTCAAGAGAGTAGGAAGTAAAAAGTCCACAGATATGAATTATCCATGGATCATAAAAGTGACCTGTTCACAGAGTCTATTTAATATAATGATTATGCATCCAATGTTTAGATTGGTGGAACTTCAAAGTTCTCAGTCCCCTGCAAGGAAAATCTTGTCCGTTTTATTTTTGGAACCACAGACTTGACCTAGTTCACAGCACACTGCCACCAGTTCAGCACAAGGTCCCACAATATAGGAAAATGGGGGTCTCTCCCAGAAGCCTTTGGCATTTTTTAGCTGTTGCAGTCTAGCCTTTCATCTCCAGCAGCAGGTGTTAATGTAAATTCCCTGCAAACATTTGGAAAAAGAATAAGCTAAAGGTCTGCTCTGTGTGCAAATCAACCTGCTATTGTATCTTTTTAAAATCCTCTCTTTGACCACGCTGGACTTTGATATTTCCTCTAGTGGCAATAGCATGAGGTTAATCCTGCAGGCTTGAGGATTTGTAGGGCAGTGTGTTATTGACAGGCTTTGCTGAATTATGATGTATTGTGTACATGAATGGGACTAACTCTTGCTCCAGTTCCAGAGTGCTTGTTTCACATCCTCACCTGGAAAGAGCACCTTGCTTGGCAATGAACCACTGTTTATTCAGCGCTATTTAGCCACAGAATTTTTCTATCTTTGGGCTACTTCCCCCTTTACAGTTTTTATAACCTACTAATCATCTGTAAGTGTGACTTTCCAAGTAATGTTTGAGGGGAAAAGGGAGCAGGGATTTAGTAACCGAAAGTCCAGAATAGCCAAGAGCCAGCTTCTAGTTTAAAACTGGCTTCTTTAAATCATCAGTGCTTTTTATAGCATGACAGTGTTCATTAAAATTGTAGTGCTTTGAAAACAAAGACACTAAAATGTTTAGAGGACAAACACTGAATTGTTCTCTGGTAACAGGACATGCTGTAAGCAGAACCTTAAACATCATCTGAGGAGGCAACAACTCAATTACCAAAAAAGACTCTGTCCTAGCACCAACACCGCTCCTATGGTCACCAGCTATAAAGAACCCTCTGACTTCCTTTTAGAGCTGGAGAATCATTTGATTGAATTTACCAAGCTTTTAATAAGCACTTGTGATATACCAGGAACTGTGGTAGATGATGGATATGTGAAAATAAGGAAAATATAAACCCTTGAGGAGTTAACATTTTATTCAGGCTAGAAGATAACATGTATACCTAGATTTTTAACCTGCTGTCAATGAACTGGGTTCTTGTGTGTGTGTGTGTGTGTACACACATATATGCATATATACATATATATTTCCACATTTATACATGTGTGTGTATAATGTGACTCAGGTAAAAGTAGCACAAGATGAGCAGTCATTACATTACTGGAGGAAATGTACAAATAACCTCCTAAATCCATTTAAGTATCTGATTCAGGAAACATAGACTAGGAAGAATCACAAGAGCACTGACAATTACAGACATTAACAGTCTTCACGAAGAAGCAAGGAATTGAGTAGAAGTTTCACTTGTTTTCTTAAAAAAGGAATATCTGATTTTTTATATTGGTTTAAGATTTGATAAAATATTTCACATATATAAATTCATTTAAGCCTTACAAAATTCTGAGAGCTAAGTCCTAAAGAAAATGTATTCCCATTGTACAGATGAAATAACTGGTTCTCAGAAAAATTAAATGATTATCCCAGATTCATACAGGTAATAAGTGTTGGAGGAAAGATTAGAATTCAAGTTATAATGATCATAATTTTTGTAAGTATTCCGCTAAATTGTGTTTCCTTTTACACAGACATTCTTTAAGAAACATCATAATTACTAATTATAAGTATAAGAACTATACTATATATATATATATATATATATACTATAAGAACTATACTAATACTTATACTAAAGTATAAGAACTAATATTTTTCTAACAAGCAGCTCGAAATAAAGGGACTTGGGCAGGGACAGTAATTGAAAATTTGTCATAACAGGTGAATATAAGAATGATCATCTAAAAAGTCTGGTTCTACTTCTCCCAAATAAGTGCCCATTTAGGGTCAATGCTTTATAGCCAGAATAGATCTTAGAAGTCACTGAGTCCAATTTGTTCCTTTTGCATGTAAGGAAGGTATGTACCAGGAGGTGAACTGATTTTTCAGTGTTCAAAATGTGTTAAGTAGATGAGCAGGAAACGGAATTCAGGTGCTCCAGTTTCAAATTCAGCAATCTATCCTATATGCCATGCCTACTGTCTTCTAAAATTTATATACTATGTAGATAATTATATTATACTATGTTATATTGAAATTTTGTAGTCAATGGCGTGTTTCGTTTCTTTCAAAAAATAAGAAAAAATTGTATAAAACACTTTACAATTATTAAAGCACTATATTGATTTAATATCACCTTCATTATTCAAAATATATTTTACACACTTAAACAAGTTTCTTTTCTCCTAATCTCATCAGGATACTATATGAGTGTATGTAACTTGCTCAATTTCCAATTAACAAAAAACTTCTAAAGAAAAAAAAGTTAGTTTTAAAGCAATCTATTAAATAACTCACTGGAGATTACATGGATAGGCAAAGGAAAATGATTCAGGTAATTCAACTTTCATATGTACCACAAGAACAGCAAAACATATTATTTTTCCCATATTATCTTGTAATAGCATGAGAGGAAATAAAATACCTGAATGGTTCAAAAATCGGCAGATTGGCTTATATAAAGTTTAGGCTACCCTTAGTTGAAGGGATATTAATCAATAACAGTATAGGAAAAACATATTACAGCTTTTTACAATAGGTTAATAATACATTAAAGTAAGAATGATCTCTCTGTACTCCTAGTGTTGCCAAGATTTAACAAAATATTTAAGTGTTAATGCAAGTTTTGTAAAATATACGTTATAATGTATCACGCAGATAGGAAAATTATATCCAATCATATCTATTGCTCCTAGGTAATCGCACAGGATATACATATTTTTTAGAAAAAGAAATGCAAAATAACAACAACTATATGAAAAGGTCCCAAGTCGCTAGAAGTAAAAAAAGAAATGCAAACCAAATCAACTCTGAGGATTTTCCTCATATCAAAACTTGCAAGGAATCAATTTTGCAAGGGCTGTAAGAAAAGGGGTAGACAGATACATTATTGATAAAGTTGTAGACTGATCCAATAACGTACAAATAATTTGGAATAGTACAGGAAAAATCACTAAAATTCAAATACTTTGACCCAGTGAACACACTAATAGGTATATCATTCATGGAACGGAAGAATTGAAAGAAAAACCACAAATGAAATGAATGTTTAATAACAGAACTCTCTGTAACAGCAAAAGCAAATGGGAATAAGATGAGTGTTATTTGATTTGGAATGAATGAAGTTTGGTATAGAAATATAAATAGAATATTGTTGAAACATGAGAAATGATGAATTTCAGAAGTAACCCAGCACAGATATTGAGAGTGACGTAAAGACAAACTAGGGACAAGTTCTGCTTTGAAATTTAGTATCAGATCTCTAATCAGCTCTCTAAAATTATGTTATAGATGAATTGTCCATCTACATTTATAGAGGGAGTTTACAAGATTAGGAGTTCCACACACAGTGAAGTGGTAGAACTGAATTCACGCTCATGACCCCTAAAAACTTAGGAAGGGGAACCTATGATCAAGTGAGAGAATTTAGGAAGATTCACATAAACTGACAGGGAAAAGAAAGCAGAAATGGAAATGCTATTCATATTGATTACAATAAATATAACTGTAAACATCACAAACTAAAGAGAAGTTAATAACATAATCTACCATGTCCACGTTAAAGAAATGGTAGATTATGAAGGCAGGATTTTGCATATGGTGACAAGGGACAATGTCATTTTTATGTGCTTTATTTTATATAGGTTGAGGGAGTGATTTTTTTTATTAAAAAGCAAAAACAACAAAGAAATAGTAATGCATATAAAATAACGCCTGACGGTAAGTCTACATATTGCCTAGGAAAAATAATTCATTGGGAAAAGTGTGGGAAACTTCTATTGCCAGCGGTATGATGCTTTAAGAAGCAATATTTTGGTGTCAGCAATATTGACCAGACTTGAAGGAACTACATCATTTTAACTCATCTTCCATTTATTACATAGTAGATAAAAGGAACTGGAAATAGTAAAACAGTTGGCATGATCGTTTTAAAGCTCAAAAAATACTTTTAGAGCATTTAATCAAACCTTTCTCATTTTACACCCAGGGGAATTAAAGAATAGGAAGTTTAAATGGTTTATCCAGCATCACACTACTAATAAGACAGAGAAGTGGCACATGAAATCATGTCCCTGGATTCTAAAGGCAATACTATCCACATTGCAAGGTAGCAATAGCAGGTATGAACAGAGATTGGTCTATTTCTCTAGAAAATGTTATACTGTGAAGATTAAATTAAAAATTTTATTTTTAAATATATTTTATTGAGAAATGTTTTTCTCCAGAATTCTCCAAAATGTCTTTTACTCTTTCCTGAGATCTAGTCAATATAACAAATAACATACTTAAAGAAAATAAAGCATTGTTGGGGGGATCAACTAAGTAGACAGTTGGATCAAAAAAAATTGAAAATGTTTATAGTCATCTCTGCAAAGCAAGGAGGAGGAAGTATTTCTTCTTTGTTACCCCATTTCTTCTTTGTGATTCACAACATTCACATTGGTTCTTTATATGGATGTTCATTCATTTTATTTTTTAGTCATTGTGTATAGTTTTCTTGATTTTCCTAAACTTACTCTAGATCATATCTGATAAATATTTCTATATTCTCGATATTTTTGTACTTGTTATTTCTTACAGAACAATAAAATTCCACTTTATTAATGTAAAATAAATCTACCTTAGTCTGGCATCATCTAAACTACTCATTTAGTTCTAGATGAACAAAATTATAACACCTGGGGAAAATAGAATTGTTCTAAATGGACAAACTCCCTCTCCTAATCTGGATCACTGAAATTTAAAAAAATAAATTTCTACTTTTGTCTTCTCTTTTTATAGCACTTAATTTTCTTATTCCCTTTCCTTTCCCCTTTGAAAAAATCCCTTTGAAAGGGACAATCCCTTTGAAAAAAAATTAAAAGAAAAAAATCAAGCTACTATATACATTAAAAGTTTGATATTATATATAATATTCATATCTCTTGCTTCTGTAAAGTACTGGGGGAAAGTATCTTTTCATATTTCTTCCTTGGAGCCAATCTTATGTGTTACAGTTTCACAACAAATAGTTTTAATTTTGTATTTTTTCCATTTATGTGGTTATAGTCATGTTTTTTTTCTTTATCTCTGCTTATTTAATTTTGCATCAGGTCATAAAAAAGTCTTTGAATGATTGTCTATGTTCATAGTGGTTATAGTGTTTTATGATATGTATATATTCCATTATATTCTTGTAACAAATCTGCTGAATTATTATACAATCTACAGATACTTTCAGTTCCTTCTGTCTCTCTGTTTCTCTCTCTCTCTCTCTCTCTCTCTCTCTCTCTCTCTCTCTCTCTCTCTCTTTTTCTCTCTTTCTCTGACACACTACTACTACTACAACCACCACTACTATTACTGCTACTACTACTATGAATATGGACCCTTTCTTTTTTAGTCAATGTCCTCTTAAAGATATGTACCTAGTAGTAAAGTTGCTAGGTCAAAAGATGCTCTGCACATATGACTTTTCATGTTATGACAGTCCATTTTCACTTGTCCCCTATTCCTAGAATATTTCTCCCCTCTTTGTGCTCTTCTTCTTGAATTCCTTCATTCTCAGCTAGAATTCTAATTTCTGCAATAAGCATTTCCTAGACCCTTTTTATTCTAGTATTTTCTCTGTGTGAATTGTCTACAATTTATTCTATATGTGTCATATAAAACTGTATGCTACTTGAGAACAGGGAATATCTTTTTTCTTCATATCCCCAATGCATAGTAAACTGTCTGGCGCTTTGTAAACATTTAATAAATGTTAGTTGTCTAACTATGTCTACTTGCCATATTTGTCACTTAGGAAAGAGGTGACAAATATGGGAATCAATTGTAGATGAGCATAAAGGAATGAGATTCTGTGGGAATAAGATTGTCTTAAAGTAGTTTAAGAAAATACAAATGATAAGATGAATTATTCTCTTTACAGAGAAAGGAAATAATTAAATTAGCATTAAAGTTGTTGGGAGAATCACATCATATGACTTACCTGGGTTTATTGTAATTTGTGTCTCAAGACTGCAGGATTTTGTTTTATGGAAGAGACTCTGTTATGTAAAACGTAGAAATTGTGTTGTTTTGACCTTTTTGATGTTCCTTTTACAAGATTTTCTCTTGCACTCTCCTATTTACAGCTTCAGTAGCTTATAACTGAAAAGTGAGCCATCAAAATACAAAACATGTAAACACTTCAAAAGTACAGTTTCTGTGAAGCATGATACATCCATAATCTTTCACAAATTAAATTCTAAAGGTTAGAGAGAGCTCTGAACCGGGAGAGTTAACAGGTAAGAGGAAAGCTGAGCCTTAAGGGAACTCTAAGTGTCTGCCTCTATTGTGTTATAATAACCTAGTTTTTTTTTGTTTTTGTTTTTGCATGCCATTCTCATTTTTAGGCCATGAAGAAAAAAATAGATTTACAGTAGCATTTACAAAGTTCTATGTCAGAAAAGGCCAAAGGGTTGTCATCTGAGATCTAGACCTATCTGTTTCACAAAAGCAGCAGTGAAGAGCTCTCTATATGAATTTATTTGTTCTCAAAATAAGGAACTTCAGGCTGTTTTTGCTTAAAAAGAAAATGAAGCTGATGAATTAAACCCACAGTCAGACACCAAGAGATGAAGATGGAAGCCATAGAGCAGGACCTAGAATTATTAGGAGGAGTGACAACGGTACAGGCAATAAAGGTCCTAGGCTGTCCCTGCAACACTTTTATCAAACGGAATAGGACTTGGAGAATAAATCAAAATCATTAAAATATATTTGGTAGAGATCTCTTACCTTTTCACTGAAACTTGTATCAGTGATGGTCACATTACCCTTAGACAGGCAGCACAGTGTAGTATAAAAGGAAGGGATTTGAAATCACAAAACTTTTATTTGGGTCCTGCCTGGCTCTGTCACTTTCTACTCCTCAATTTTCTCATCTATAAAGTGAGAGCAATAAACCTTACAACGTTTATCCCCGAGGTTGCTATGAATTCAATGCAATGCATTTTAATAACATTTATTAACCACATAATACGTGCTAAGCACAGGGATAAAAATTGGATCTATTAAATACATTGATATAAGGAATTCCCAAATTAAAAAAAAAAAGGATAACTTTCCTGATTCCAAGTCCAGACACCATAGATAAAAAGACAAAATTGGAAAATCCCAATCAAGCTTAGATTCTACTAGTACTTTGTGTGGTAGAATGTGGCATGTAATTCTGAGCTATCATTATCTACACTTAGCGGAGGCTTGGAGGTACACTGAAGTAGATTTCAAACTCTTTCACTTTTATTTTATGTTTGATTTCAGCAGAATTAGGCTCTCAGAATATTAGGTGGACTTTCAAAGAAAGATCTGCAAATAGCAGCAGATAAGAATCGCACAAATCAAAATGCTTTGAAGAGTTTGCAATCTGCTCTGGTGGACAGAGTACTCACAGTTATAGATCCATCAATTATAGGTATCACTGTGTATGATTAAATATATTGAAAACATTAAGGGATATTACAATTTAAAGTTTTGAATTTAACTTTCTCTTTTGTCCTGTATTTAATCTTAAGAAAGATGATCCATAGCATTGCCATGTACCAGCAGTAGGCAGGAGAAGGGAAGAGAAAAAATTATTATGAAGCAAATAGTGTATTCAGGGAGACACAGAACAGCAGATTGTTTTCAACATCAACCAATCTCATTATCTTGCAGCATATTAATATGAATAAATGAATGAGAAAAAATTCCCTATCATAATAATAACCTCTAGTATTTATATAATGCTTTAAAGTTTGCAAAGTACTTTATGAATATCCTTTCATTTTATCCTCATAAACCTTTGAGATAAGTCTTATTATTCTCATTCAACAAACGAGGAAAATGAGTCATGCAGTGATTAAGTGCACACACATATGTGTGTATGTGTGATTTTATATATATATGTGTGTGTGTGCATGCATACACATACATACATAGTTATATGTATGCATAAATACCTAGCAATTTGTATAAGTCTAACTCTATAATCTCTTGAGCAATATGAATTCTGAAGTGTTAGTTAAAAACTTTAGGGGAATATTGTTTAAGGTAGAGTGGGTTTGTATAATTTGTTTCCTTTGGTTTTCCCAGAAAGGATGATGAAAGGAGCCGTGAGGGGAGCATATTGATGTATCCTTTCCAGTAGCAATGGTAATATTGGTTTGATTATAGTATCAGAGCTGAAAACTATATGGAGTTGGTGAATGGTGGGGAGGGTACAAGTATACCAGTATACAATAAAATGGCAGGGATGAGGTAAAACTAAGCCTAGCTAGGTAAAGTAGGCTAATTGAAGCATTTGTCATTATTTCATTTACAAGCTTTCTGGCATTAAATAAATCCCTTAATTTCTTTGGTTCTTAGTTTCCACATTATGTATGATGAAGTTGGAAGAGGGGTGTGTGTTGACTTATATTTAGTGCACCCCTACTCTAGAAAGCTATTATTTCATTTAGCATGAATTATTTTAAAAAATTCAGGGCTTGAAAATAATTATATCTGATTGCTTTATAAATATGTCAGTCAACACTTAGTGTGCTTTATTATGTTCTCCTTACTGGCTAAATGAAAACAAAACAATGACTACATAGGAGATAAAAATCAATGACTTTGAACATATTTTATCTGGAACATCATCATCGAAAAGCAGATTCTAACAGATGCTTCTGTTCCTGTTGTTATACATGACACAGTGTTCTAGAGAGAACAGTGTCATACACTACAATTTTCCTGTTCTTGTGTTTTGACCATCTAATTTAACTAACATCATTATTATAGTAATTTTGAATTTATTTAGCACCCTTGAATATTAAACTATATACCTCTGTGCACTCAACCTTCATGGAATTGATATTATGAGTAATGCACAGCAAGTATTTGTTTTGATTTATTTAAATATTTAATTACTTCTATTTTGGTTTCATTAGCTAAATAATGCTTTATTTATCTTTCATTTTACATGCTTACCTCTTTTTACAGGTTTTTTTTTTTTAATGGGACCATTAAATGGTGATACTTCCATTTAGAAAGTGGGACAAATCAAATGCATTCTTTATGCAGTCACAAAGCATAAAAATAAAACCTGGCAGAACATTCAGTTATTTCTGTGACTACAATTACAGGAAAAAATGTGAAAGTCTCATGTAGATAAAATCCAGATCTTGAGTTGCTTGTCTCTATTTTGTTTGCCAGTGTTGCTTCTGTTAGGTGAAGTGTGCAAATGTTGTTTAAGAGCACACTTATTTTAAGAAACTATTTTGATATACAAGTCAGAAACTAGATAAACTTTTGCATACTGATTAATCAGAAATTGGCACAGAATGGGCATATACAAATCTGGCTAGTATAGAGAGATATGTTGAGATCAGCTCCTTCTAATATTCAAAATTTAGAATTAGATCAGGAAGCAACAATCATTTATTAACTTAAAAGGTGACAGGAATTATAGAAAGAAATGTGAGCATATTCTCTTTTTTCAAAGATCCCACAGTCTAATGGAGATGAGAATTATGAACTAATATTAATACATGGTTTATAACTTGGAAATAATTTCAGGGGGATAGCATTAACATTACAGGGATCTAAGAAAGTCTTCTTATGAAAAGTAAAATTTCAGTTGACAGATCTTTAAGGAATACCATGATAGCCAGGAGATAAAGATGAATACAGAGAACATTCTAGATGCTGGAGACAGCACAAATGAAGAGTTGGGAGATGGAAGTGTCTCATGTGAGGAGAAGAAAGAAGAACAGCTGAGCTATCTTGCGTCTCCTAACTGTATGCAATTCCATTTGCTGAATTAGCAGAAGCATAGCCCTCATCTTCAAAGATTTTAAAGTGGTTTTGAACACCTAACAGATTTGCTTAAATCTATAAATCCTAAATTGCATGCACATGAAACCATAGAAATTAGTCTCAGAAAGTAAATCAGCTCAGCCGCTCAATCAACTTTTATAAGTGACAAAAAAACCAGTTAGATGACTTACTTTGAGTCTCTTCCAATGATTTTATTAATTTATACCATGTTTATTCAATTGGGATGATCCCTGAACCAACACAGATTATGACTTATCTAAGACTTATTGACCTATATAACTCCTTTCATGCCTTTCTATAAATATAATTCAGAGCTTCCGGAAATCACCCCACATATTCCATAAAATTAGCATACACGTACAATAACCATCCCCCCCTGAAACATGTCAAAATAAAGAATCTTTGCAAAATTCCAAAGCTGACAACCCCGTGAAGAAATGATAGGCACTTTCTATGCAGTCGTTACAGTTAAGGAATCAAAGGATAATAGAATGAGTAGCTAAAGAGAAAAGTACTACCATAAGATACAGCTGTCTGCTACAGACCTTTATAGTAAAATGTGGAAACTGGAGGGTTTGAAAGTCAGAAGTGGGATCAATGATGTTGTCCTGAATATATTTATTTCCGTGTGATACAAATGGTGCTGTGTTTAGTATTCGGACTTACTTGTACAAGAGGTTTTATAGGATGGATTTCAAAGCAGCAAATTGTGGTGACCAGTTTCAATAAAAAAAGACTGTTGATGGATTGTGCAATGGCAGTGGAGAGATTACAAAGAATAAACTGAACAAAAATGGATTTATGGGAGTGATTCCCTTCCGATGAGATTTATTTTCAGTTTCTTTCTTAATCTTACATATATAGACAGGTGACATGGGTCAACTAGTTGTTATTGTTTATATTTCTCTCCAACTCAAAGTAAAGGAATCTGCCCACTCCTCTTTTACATATGTGACCAATGAGTTGCACTCAAAAGAAGAGGGTTTTTGTTTTGTTTTGCTTTCAGGAATGATATCACGCTTTCAGTTTCGGTGACTGATAGGTTTTGAAACGTTAGTTTTCTGTACTATTTTCCACCCTAGAGCTCACTGCCTCCCATGTAAAACATTGGAAATGACATTGTACATATAAGATAAAGTATGGGTTTCACAAAAAGAAGGAAGTCAATGATTTTCGAAATCAGAATATACCTGCTATGCATCTTCGTAGATTTTCCCAACATATTGAGGATGCTACTCCAATGACCTCCAGAAACAAGACAGTTTACTTCCAATTGATTCTAGACTAATGGACTAATCTATTTGCCAGGAGAATATTTAGAAAGACATAGTAATGTACATGAATTGATACGCCATGTTCTTGGTCAGGCATGTCTAGCATATGTGAATATGTTTATGAAGATATTGATATTATTTTACATTTTTCAATAGTATCAATGGCATCTTGGAGTGATATCTTGACTTACATGTAAACTGGATTTAAGTGAAGCAGAATTGTATGAAGTTGTCAGTCTCACTCTGTCTTTCAGAGTCATCAAAGTCCAGTGGCAAAACAAATGCCAGGATGATAGGTGATGATCAGGAAAGCAACAGATTATCTTGACATTTTTATGTTTAAGTTATAAATACTACACAACTGCTTAAGTCATTGGAACAAATTCTAAGGATTTGTCCATTCCACTTGGGGAAGTCTTCACATGCTTGAGGTAGATCCCTCTCTAACCCACTGTTATGTTTGAGGACTGTTATTGTCAACCTGGTTTAGTCCATTTTCCAAGAAAGTTTTACAGAGGTGTGGCCACTGTGGACTTTCTTGGAAGCACAGGTGAAAGTTGAGTGACAGGTACTAAAGATGCATAAGCAGCCCTGAAAAGGGCTTGACAAATACTTGCACCAGAGGTATTAATTCTCCATGGATACCCTATACAACCTACATGTATAATCATATGTAAATTGAAAGACAGAGAAATATGCAAAGGAACTAATTATTATCACTTGATGATACAGTATCAACAGACTCTTAGATAACAAGCAATTTGCCAAAGACCTATCGGCACTTCTAGATGTTACTTCAAAGTAAAATTATTTCTCAAATTAAGACATTTCAGAAATTCAGCAAGAAGTGGAAATAAGTGATACTTTAATGATAACTCTAACTGATTAATAGTATGCACACATTTCAAAATTTTTGGAGCTCACATTGGACTCTGAAAATTTATTACCAGAATTCAGCTCATCTTTTTTGTTTGTTTGTTTAATTTCCTAGAGACTAATTACAAAACAGTTTCATATGTGTTGTCATTGATATGTTTACCTTTCTACAGAAGTAAGTCATAGCTCTTTTTTTTTTAAATCTATGACTTTTAGGAATGGATATGTTACTAACATTGCTTCTATGATTATTTGTGCCTTGCCTAGGCATCCTCAAACTCCTTGACGCGATGGTGGTACTTATTGGATTTATCTGAACAGAGACTACAAAGGACAGTGCCCTATGTGGTCAATTCTATCTCATAGTGGTGAACAGATGACTTAGAGGAATTATCAAATACATAAAATCTCTTAATATGTGTTGCAATGAAAAGCAACCACCAAACAACACTCAAAATATCTACAATCTATATCATGTACTCCTTTCTAATGTAGAGAAAAACTCAGATCTCCTTTAGAATCCCAACTCCATGTTACATATGTCAAATTACAAATTATCTCATTGATTCATTTTTCCAATGGGGCAGTAGAAAGAGTGCTCTATGTGAATCAGCAGAGTTCAAATTCTCTACCACCACTCTTTATACCTGTGTGACTTTGGGCAAGTAACTTTAAATCACTTGGATTAATTTTTTGTATTGTTGAACACTAGCATCATGGACCTTAAATTCAAATCCTCATGTAACCACTAATTTCCTGAATAACTTTGGGGAATTAATATCATCCCTATAATCCTCAATTTGCTCTTCTATAAAAATGAGGGAATTAGAACTCTTTCCCTTCCAGAGGCAAATTTATGGTAAAATACTTTATAAAATTAAGTTAACTGAATTTTCATTTTCTACATCAGATATTATATGATTATGAAAGAATACTCTATAACTGCATTAAAGTGTTAGAAGCCTATTTAAGCATGATTTATCATACATATTTTAATAATAATCTGATATTACAAGCCATTATTCATAGGAATCTCTGCTCTTAACCATTAAAAATGATGCATGTATACTTTTGATGCAATAAAAATCAAATATGCATGGACAATCTCCCTGAAAATAAAAGCTAGTATAGGAAGAGTAGATTCTATCACTATTAAGTAGTTTCTCTAAAACTAATCTTAATAGTAATTAAGGAAAAGATTTGGGTAAGCATCACTTCCTCTATTTTTTCAGTTATATAGTGTGTACAGGATGTTCTTGCATTTCATATGTTCATGCAAAGTGTGTTATAATTAATCAACAATCATTTATTAACTATTTAATGTACACCATAGGTTGTGCTAAGTACGTGGGATATAAAGAAAAGGAAGATAATTTTTTACCATTGAGAGGTTCACAATTTAATTGGAGATAAAACAAATAAATGACTATATACAAGCAGCTATACAGAGAGTAAATCAGAGATAATTAATGGAGAGAAAGCTCTAGAGTAGAGGTTCTCAAACTTGTTTGGTCTATTAACACTTTAAAAAAAATACTCAGTGCCCCCCCTGGAAATCTACTTTCTATAACTTTTTAACTTTCTTTTGAAATTTGTATTATTTCAAAAAAATACTTCAAAAATTATGTATCTTAAATTTAATGATTTATTGTAATTTTTCCTGCATTGAAATTTTGATGATGCAATATTGTATCATGTAACCCCATAGTATCATACTGTAAACATGCCATCACACACATATTCCTGTTGATACATTCTGGACTTCCAAACCATGACCCATACATGGGTCTACCATCACTTGCTTACTAAGACCTAATGGTAGACTTGACTACTGATTGGTTATAACTTGAATTTTGTGTGTTTTGGAAAATAATGTTTTCACAATGATTTTTAACTCTACTACACAACAGTTGAAGCATATATGAACTGTGTTTTCATAATTTCCTTTTCTTTTCTTCTTTTTTTATGCTTCTACCACCCTCTTATTTTTATTCATCATAACCCAATTGTACCCAAGGCTACTAATACCCCCCCTGGATCATTCCAGCACCCTCCAGGGGACACTGTCACCCACTTTGGGAAGCTGCTATAGGGATTGTGAAAGATATATGTAGAAGGTGGAATTTGAAGGAGAAAAGAAGAAAGAATATTATAGGCATGAGAGGCCACCAGGGAAAATGTCCAGATCCAAGAGAAGTGGTATCATGTGCGTGGAACAGCAAGGACAGTGTCATTGAGTCAAACAGCAAGTGGAGCAGAAATAAATTGTAGGAAAACTGCAAAAAGAGACTAGGTTATGAAGGACTTTGTATGTCAAATAGAGGATTTGGTCTTCCATCCTACAGATGATGAGGAATCACTGAATTTTACTGAGTATATGATTGACATGATATCATATGGTAAGCACTTAAATGCTTGTTTAATTTGTTGTATTTCTGAGTTTGACAATTGTGAAATAATGATTTGACAGAAACAGTAATTTGTATAGATCTTGAGAATCTTATTTCCTATAAAATACTAAGGTAAATATAACTGTTCCACATGAAATAAAATTTAATAAAACACCAACCTCTGTTAGTTAAATGTGGTGGTTCAGCAATATAACTGCTTTTCCACTTGTGAGATTACTAGAATAGCCCAACTCATTGTCACCGCATTCATAATTACACCTATGCTAGAGAGTTGAAGCATAAATAGAGCATTTTAATACTCTCTTGCCTACCTTGGTCTGTTACTCAGAACCACTCAGCAGTTTCTATTAAATTCTTTTTTCCCCTATTATCTCTTAGTGTTTTTGGGGAAAAATATTGCCTTACATTTTTACATTGTATTATTTTATAAATATATAGATATATAATTACTATGTTATATATAATTAATATATTTTATAATAAATATATAACAAATATTAATATATAAATATATTTATTTCCTCCATAAAATAAGAGAACTTCTCTTTGTAACAATAGAGAGAAATGGTGTTTCAACATTCACCAAAGGCAATGCCTCCTTGTATACTTTTTACAACATCCCTCCCCATATTCTTTAGAATATCACCACCACAATCATTCACTTCTTATGTTCATTGATTCCCTATGAACTAAGTCACACAGTTTGTTAGTGCTTTCTTTCAGAGAATTTGAGATTACCTTCTATCTACACTATGAGTTTATATATGTATCTCTGTAATATATATATATATATATATCTGTCAATATATGTATATATGTACACACCCATATATGCATATGCAGATACATACATGTATATATGTAAGAATGTGTGTATATAGCATCTCTCTCTCTGCTTATCTATCTGTTCTATATATCCAACTTCGTTTCGTCTTCACATTGGAATGTGAACTCCTGGGGAGGAGTCAAGATGGCGGAGTAGAAAGACTCACGTATGCTAGCTCCGAACCCACAGCCTATATATTGCCTGCAAAAAGAACTTCCCAAAAATTCTGGAGCACTGCAGGGCACAGGGAGACACAGTGGAAAAGATTTCTGTTCCAGAGAGCCCTGGAGAGCTGTCCCCAGGGGTCCTTGGTGCTCCGGACAGCAGAGCGAACCCCTGTGCTGCCCTGGTCATGCAGCCCCAGAGGAGCGGATCTGAGCAGGCTTCAGGGAAGGAATCTCCAGTGGCCAGGAAGGTCCCTCCACCCACAGATGCTACTGGTCAGGGAGAGAGACATCTATGCTGGCCGAGAGGGGAGCGGTGTGTCTCCATGACTCGGGCCCCATCGGGAGGCAGCAGCAAAGGCAGCAGTGGCAGCCCGGGACTCTGGACTCCCAGAGCAGCAGGCAGAAGTTCAGGGCCATTACCAAAGGTCTCTGCATAAAGCCCCTGAGGGAACTGAGCCTGGGAGATGGCCCTGTCCCCACCTGAGCACCAGAATTTAAACTCACATTGAATAGCAGCCACGGAAAGCCCATTGGAATCTCAGATTCCAAGCACTAACTGGGTGGACCTAGGCGGGGGTGGACAGGAATCTCAAAAGTAACTGGCTGGGAAAATGCCCAGAAAAGGGAAGAATAAAAAAGACTATAGAAAGCTGCTTTGATGGGGTACTGATGTTCCCACCTTTCAATTCTGATGACAAGGAACTATTCCTACCATCAGGGAAAGATGTGGAGGTCGGGGCCTCCGTATCCCAGACATCCGAGGTGGATGTCCGGTGGGGTCAGGTCATGGAAGAGCTCAAAAAGAATTTTGAAAATCAAGTTAGACAGGTGGAGGAAAAACTGGGAAAAGAAATGAGAGAGATGCAAGAAAAGCAGGAAAAACAGGTCAATACCTTGGTAAAGGAGACCCCAAAAAATGCTGAAGAAAATAATACCTTGAAAAATAGGCTCACTCAATTGGCAAAAGAGATTCAAAAAGCCAATGAGGAGAAGAATGCTTTCAAAAGCAGAATAAGCCAAATGGAAAAAGAGGTTCAAAAGCTCACTGAAGATAATAGTTCTCTCAAAATTAGAATGGAACAGATGGAGGCTAATGACATTACGAGAAACCAAGAAATCACAAAAAAAACCAAAAGAATGAAAAAATCGAAGATAATGTGAAATATCTCATTGGAAAAACAACTGACCTGGGAAATAGATCCAGGAGAGACAATTTAAAAATTATGGGACTACCTGAAAGCCATGATCAAAAAAAGAGCCTAGACATCATCTTTCATGAAATTATCGACGAAAACTGCCCTGATATTGTACAACGAGAGGGCAAAATAAGTATTGAAAGAATAAATCGATCAACCTGAAAGAGATCCAAAAAGAGAAACTCCTAGGAACATTGTGGCCAAATTCCAGAACTCCCAGGTCAAGGAGAAAATCTTGCAAGCAGCTAGAAAGAAATAATTCCAGTATTGTGGAAATACAATCAGGATAACTCAAGATCTAGCAGCTTCTACATTAAGGGATCAAAGGGTATGGAATAGAATATTCCAGAAGTCAAAGGAACTAGGACTCAAACCAAGAATCACCTACCCAGCAAAACTGAGTATAATACTTCAGGGGAAAATATGGTCTTTCAATGAAAGAGAGGACTTTCAAGCATTCTTGATGAAAAGACCAGAGCTGAAAAGAAAATCTGACTTTCAAACACAAGAATGAGAAGAAGCATGAGAAAGTAAACAGCAAAGAGAAGTCAGAAGGGACTTACCAAAAGTGAACTGTTTATATTCCTACATGGAAAGACAATATTTATAACTCTTAAAACCTTTCAGTATCTGAGTAGTTGGTGGGACCACACACACACATGCATACACACATGTACACGTGTTCACGCACACACACATACACACATGCACGCACATACAGAGACAGAGAGCACAGACTGAATTGAATACGATGGGACCATATCTTAAAAGAACTTAAGGTAAATGGTGAGAGAGAAATGTAGCAGGAGGAAAGAGGGTGAAATGAAATGGGGTAAATTATATCTCATTCAAGAGGCAAGCAGGAGACTTTTTAGAGGAGGGAAAAAGAAGAGAGCTGAGAAAAAAACAAGAAGTTCACCCTCATCACATTCGACTAAAGGAAGGAATAAAATGCACGCTCATTTTGGTATGAAAACCTATCTTACAATACAGGAAAGTGGGGGAGAAGGAGATAAACAGGGTCGGGGGGATGATGGAAGGGAGGGCAATGGGAGGAGGGATCAATTTGAAGTCAACACTGGGGGAGGCACAGGATCAAAAGACAGAATAGAAACAATGGGGGGCAAGATAGGATTGAGGGAAATACAGTTAGTCTTACACAACATGACTATTGTCGAAGTCATTTGTAAAACTACACAGATATGGCCTGAATTGAATTACCAGCCTTCCCAAAGGGGATGGGTGGGGAGGGAGGGATGGGGAGAATTTGGAACTCAAAGTTTTAGGAACAACTGCTTAGTATTGTTGCTACTAGAAAATAAGACATACAGTTAATGGGGAATAGAAAGTCATCTGGCCCTACAGGAGAAAAGAGAAGATGGGGACAAGAGAAGGGAGGGATGAGAGAAGAGAGGGCAGATTGGAGATAGGGAAAATTAGAATGCTCGGAGTATTGGTGTGGGGGGAGGGGATAAAAGGGGAGAAAATTTGGAACCCAAAATTTTGTGAAAATGAATGTAGAATGTTAAATAAATACATTTATATTAAAAAAATAAAGAATGTGAACTCCTTAGAAAAAGCAATACTTTTGTGTTTATATTTCCAGTGCCTACACTGTAACTGGTATTTGATCTCTTCCGAGTTGCTTGAAATATCAATTTTTCTTAAACATAAAACCTCTGGATTTTGGCTACAGAATTTCTACATATATTCAATTTGAGGTTTCTTTTTAGAGAAGACTGGAAAACTTGCATAGGTCCGCACACATACAGACAAATACACACACACACACACACACACACACACACACACACACACACACACACACACACCCTGCTTTTCCTCTAGTTTGAGTAATACTTTGAAATTTCTTTTATAATTATTTGAAACACATTATCCACACTTTTTTTTTCTTTTTGGCATTATTTTCAGAAACTCTCGTGATTATTGAATTATCTTTACTTGTATAGTTTTACAGGTCAGTTGCTTTTCAGAGTGATTATCTCACATTGTCTTCTGCTCTTTCAGTCCTTTACATTTGATTGATTATTTCTTGTCACATTCAATTGCCAAGTCCTTGCTCCATTCAATTTTTTTACCATGTCCAGTACTTTGACCCTGTTTTCTACCTTCTATTACAATTCATTTAATTTTTTAAATTATTATAATTTCATTTTTTTCTCTTTTATCTCCTTTTCCATTTTTTTCATTTCTTTTATCCATGTCTGCAGTCTCTGTGGACTAACCATCTATTCTTTTTTATGTGATTTTATTTTATTTTTAAGTTATGGAATTACCGTCATGACTGCTGTTTTATTTTTTAATTATTTAATTATTATCATAATATATGCATATACATACATACACATACAGATACACACATATAAATGCATGTGTCTGTGTGCACACATACAAACATAATCTTACATATGTACATACATGTATACAGTTATATAAATACATGTACATTCACATATAGATAAATGTACATGTATATGCATATATTTGTATATGCATTTTCATATGTATATAAATGCATACACAAATATACAGATATTTATAATGCATTGTTTATTTATTTACTTCTCAAGGATTTTGTTGTAAAATAGATTACTCAGTGAATAATTTAATTTACTCTTCACCCCAGTTTTTTGGGACAGCACTAATTATCTATTTCTTTTAACCTCTTATGAGTGTTAATATTATTAATGAATTTCATTATAGGAAATATAATTGAATTTTAAAACGTTGTATTATTATCATGTATTTTAATTTCTAATATAGAGCCAGCATCACTCAATAGTTTCTTAGAATGTTAAAATGAATTTCAATTGACAGGTTTTTTTTTTTCATGCTTTTGATCATTATCAAGAAGTCTTATATTTGAAATGGAAATTGGAGGTGATTTAATCCTATTCAAATCTATTTTAGAAATCTATTCTATCAGATCTCTGGAAGATCTTTCTCACTGAATGTCTGAAATGATGGAGGCAACACTGATTTATGGAGCAGTCTCCATCATTGATTTGATTTTAATGATTTAAAAAGAAGTTACTTTTTTGAGTCTTTTTTTTGTTTGTTTTAAGTGGCTCAGTCAAAAAACGCATTGTTATAACTTTGATAACTTTGTCCTACCTCTGAGATATATGGAGTAATACAGAATAAGTCTTCACTATTTTTTTCATCTATTAAATGGGGATATTTGACAAGGATGATTTATATATAGTTTCTTCCATATCTACTCATGCAGTCCTATTATCTTCTAGAACAGGGAAGAGGAACTTTCATATTGGAAGTCTGCATTAATATTTAGTTATAATCAAATAAGGTGACATTTAAGAAACTTCAATTAAGTATACTTAAAATTGCACATTATTTGATTAAAAGTCTATTTTGGAAAACTATTTGTTAATTTTAAAATCAAGAAATCTTTTAATGACTTTGTTGTGTCTGCTTTTTGTTGGAAGACATTTGGATTTGGTTGCATCATGAAGGTCCAGACTTTCTGTTGATCCTCCAGATGAGTATCAATCATTTGGGGCCATAAGGGATCCTTGGTTTTAGATTAGGTGAGAGAATGTAGATTCACAACAATAAGTGATTGAAAAGCAAAAAAAAAACATTTTTTTCCAGCAATGTTATAGAAAGCATGGGTATTCGACTGAATTTTCCCATATTTCAATAGAATCTTTCTTGGGATCAAACAATGACTTTAAAATATGATCTACTGAGAACTCAATCAATTCCATCTTTACATGAGTTGATGATATCACCTAGATGAGATGGATTTGCTAATTTCAGTGTGATGTCATGATACTCAAAGTTAGTGAACCCTTTCATTGCATTCTCTAATTAATAGGTCTACAATTGCTGTATATTCTTCAAATGATACATGTATATCATTCTGCTCATCAATGACTTCTGCTAGCTGGGAAAAATATTCATACAAAATTTCCTTTAAAATCTATTTTAGGCAAATACTAGTACTTAAGTTCATAATAAGAAAAGGAAGCATTAAAATTTAAGTAACAAATATAAAAGAAGAAAAAATGCCATGTATACAGAGGACAGAGGAGAGGATTCTGAATATATAGCAATAACTTATCATTTCAAGAAAACCTAAATATTAAATACTGTGAGATGTGTTGAAAGCTGTCCATCTTTGCTTTTTCTTAGGTTTGCTTTTGATTTCTGCTGTACACTTTTTACTTTGTTCTTTCCCCACCTGCCTTCCACCTTCTGTAACAGTAATTTAAATGGAAGGATTTTTCTTATTCATTAATAGGCCCACATGATCTGTTTAAATCACCTGGTAGCCTAAGTCACATATGGTAGGAGGAGCTTACTGTACTGGTGTAACAGGAAGGGTAGAGCAAAACTGGGAGGAAGTGAGTGAGCAATTGGGGAAGAGGAGAGAGGACACTGGTAGGCAGGCATGGCAAGGCTCAGGCTTGTGAGTGCTTGCTTGTGGGAAGGCCCTGGCAGAGGAGGGGGGATGTTTGGGTATGACTTTTCAACCTGCAGTGGTCATGTTTATTAGTTTCATGGTTGCCACAGTGGATGTCATTTTCTGGTTCCCAGATTTGGCTTTCTAGTGTCTAAATAAATGTTTTGGTTTTTTTTTCTTTCTCCCTTCTATGTAGAGAGTCTTTTATATTTTGTGATTGAGTACTACATTGGCATATTCACAGTCACCACCAGTGCTATGAATATTGCCTTGCCAATACACCTACCTCCCACTCCAAAGCCATAATTTAGCTTGGGTGTTTTGTTAAATAGGTATTGATACACACACACACACACATACATATATGTGTGTACATATATATATATATATATATATATATATATACACATACACACATATGCAAACATACGAATATACATTCATAAACAAATACATATTTCACTAAGATTCTACCCTTACTCTTGTTTTTATATTTGCATATCACTTTTTCCTCTCTCCTAATTCCTAATTTACTTTTATCTGCTACCTCGTGCTTCTATTACTTTACCTATCCCCCACTCCAGCAATCCCTCCCTTATCCTCCCATTCCCCTAAATCTAAACATCCTTTTGTACAGTGCTTAGACTTATTCCATTCCCTCTCCCCTCTAAATCTCTCTCTTATCCTTCTATCTCCCTAAATCTAAAGACCCTTCTATATCCCTGTTTTAACCTATTCCCTAACACTCCCCTCTATATATCCCTCCTTTACTCTTTCTGTCTCCCTATGCTCCTAGAATTTTATTACTTTCTAAATTTAGAAGAAATTTACTCCTCTAGATGTATATGTATTCTCCCCACTTAAATTCATTCCTGACAAAAAGTAGGTTTCCAGAACTAACAACCTCCCTCTCCCATCTAATTCCTCTGCATTGGTTCTTCCTCTTGTACCTGATTTGTATAAGATAACTATTATTTTAGCTGTTCTTGAGTGGTTTTATTTTTTGAAGTCATATTATACTCAGGTCTACCCCAATCTTTCTTATAGGCTACCTAATTATTAGTAACAATCATACATAAATTTTGTATTTTCCATAAATTAAAAGTAAATATTCTATCCTTACTCCATCTCTTGCATTTGGTCGCTGCTATGCACCTGATATTTCCATTGCCTTTTGAATATCAAATCTTCTATTGAATTCAGGATATTTTTTTTTACAGAGGAGTGGGAATCTGACAGTTGATCAGATGTCCATTTTTTTCATGCTGAAATATACTTAGCTTTGCAAGGTATGCTATTTTCAGTCAGAAATGAGTTCTTTTGCTCTGTAATATGTAGTGTTCCAAGATCTGAGATCTTATAATGTCACCAGTGCTAGAGATCTTGTGCGATTCTAATTGTAATACTCATGTGTAAATTGCTTTTTTCTCCTTCTTCATAATATTTTGTTCTTGATCTAGTGGTTTCAGAATTTAACTATAATATCCCTGTGAGCTGTCCTCATAGGATCTCTTCCAGGTGGTGATTGGTGAAATTTTTCTATTTCTACTTTACACTCTTTTTTATAGTTTCTCCCATGTTTTTTATTTTCATTTTTTTCATTTCTTCATTATTTTATTTGTTTTCAATATTCTACAATCACTTCCATATAATTTAGATTTTTTCCCTTTCGACTTTCTTATGTCCCTCCTCCCTCCCTGAGTTGGCATATAATTTTATATAGTTTCTACATAACATTACCATTAAATATATTTCACCTTAGTCATATTGCATAGAAGAATTAAAATGAATAGGAGAAATCATAAACAAACCAAAATATAATAAAAAAGAAAATGATCTGTTTCATTCTGCAATCTATTTCCATACTTTTTTCCATAGAGGTGGAAGGCATTTTGCCTTAAGAGATCATTGGAAATTTTTTAAGTCTGAATTTCAATGAAGTTCTAAGTCTGCCAGAAAAAGTCCTCCCACACTGTGGTTGTTGCTGTGTGCAAAGTTCTCCAGGTTCTGCTCCTTTGACTCAGCATCAATTCAAATAAGTCTTTCCAGGCCTCTCTGAAGTCTTCCTGTTCATCATTTCTTATAGCACAATAGTATTCCATTACATTCATCTTGGTTGCACTGAGTTTGTTTGTACAAAAACTTTTCAATTTAATGTAATCATGATTATCCATTTTGCACCTCATGATGTTCTCTATCTCTTGTAGGATCATGAATTTCTCCATTCCCAATAAATCTGACAAATATACTATTCCTTGATCCACTAATTTTTTTTTATGGTGTCAATCTTTATGTCTAGATCATGTAGCCACTTGGACTTTATTCTTGTTCACAGTGTCAGGCATTGCTCTATGCCTAGTTTCCACCACACTATTATCCAGTTTTCCCAGCAATTGTTGTTGAACATTGAGTTTTTATCCCTGAAACTGGGTCTACTTTCCACTCTTGTTCTAATCTCTCAGGAAAATTTCCTTTAATTATTTCTCATATTAATGTATCAAGATTTCTTTTTTGAACAGAAGTTTCAGGTAGTCCAACTATTTGAATGTTTTCTCTTCTTGACCTGTTAACACACACACACACATATATGTATATGTACACAATTTCTTCATCTTTTATAATTTCACTGGCTTACCCTTGCCCAATTCATATTTAAAAGGAGTCATTTTGTTCCTTATGATTCTGGATTCTGAAGGGGCAGAGCCAAGGTGGCAGAGTAGAAAAACTTACATACTTTAACTCTTCCCTCACAGCCCATAAAATACCTGTAAAGAAAGACTCTCAACAAATTTGAGAGCAGCAGAAACCACAGAAAGATGGAGTTGAGGAGATTTCCATCCCACGGTGAGCTGGAAGGCCAATAGGAAAGGTCTGTCACAATGGATGTGGAGCAGAGCCCAGCCCAGCCTTGGCCCCATGACTCTGGGAGGAGCAGAACCAGAACATGCTTCAGGGACAAAATCCTCAAAAGCAGCCTAGACATTATCCTTCACGAAATTATCAAGGAAAACAGCCCTGATATTCTAGAACAAGAGGGCAAAATAAATATTGAAAGAATCCACCAAAAAGCTCCTGAAAGAGACCCACAAAGAGAATCTCCTAGGAATACTGTAGCCAAATTTTAGAGTTTCCAGGTCAAGGAGAAAATATTGCAAGTAACTAGAAAGAAACAATTCAAGTATTGTGGAAATACAATCAGAATAATGCAGCATCTGGCAGCTTCTGTATTAGGGATTGAAGAACTTGGAATAGAATATTCCAGTAGTCAAAGGAATTGGGATTAAAATCAAGAATCACTCACCAAGTAAAACTGAGTATCACACTTCAGGGGAAAAAATGGTCATCCAAAAGTCAAATAAATGTCTGGAGAAATGAGAACATTATAAAAGTAAAATATCATACTATAGAATCTTTGGTGAGAAGGATGATCAAAATATACAACTAGATAAAGACAACAAAATCAAAATTGCTATAGTTAAGGTCTCTAAAAAAATAAGACTTAGTCTCAGTCCATGGAAGAACTCAAAAAGGATTTTGAAAATCAAGCAATAGAAGTAGAGGAAAATGGAAAGAGAAATCAGAGTGATACAAGGAAATCATGAAAAACATTGTCTAGGATTAAAACCAAGAATCACCTACCCAGCAAAACTAAGCATAATATTCCAAGGGGAAAATGGACATTCAATGAAATAGGGACTTTTCAAGTATTCCTGATGAAAAGACCGGAGCTGAATAAAAATTTTGACTTTCAAATACAAGAATCAAGAGAAGCATTAAAAGGTAAACAGGAAAGAAAAATTATAAGGGGTTTACTAAAGATAAACTGTTTATATCCCTACATAGAAATATAATATTTAGGCCCTTGAGAATTTTTTCATTACTAAAGTACTTGGAGAGAATATATATATATATATATATATATATATATATATATATATATGTATATGTATGTATGTATATACACATATACATACATATATATACATGCATGCACACATACACATTTGCATATATGTGTATATATAAGTACATGTGTGTATGTATATGCATATATGTGTGTGTAAATATATATATATGTGTGTGTGTATAAATAGAGAGAGATAGAGATATATATCTATATTGATATATAGAGAGTGGGCACTAAATGAGTTGAATATGAAAGGATGATAAAAATAAAATTAAGGTGTATGAGAAGAATATATTGGGAGAAGGAGAAAGCAGTAAATAGAATGGGGGAAATCATCTCATATAAATGAGACAAGAGAAAGCTTTTACAATGATGAAGAAGAGGGGGAAGGTGAGGGCAAATGAGTGAAACTTACTTTCATTGGATTTGGCGTAAGGAATGAATAATGTATGAACCAAATTGTATATGACAATCTATCTAACCCTACAGGAAAGTAGGGGAGAAAGCGATAAGTTGGGGGAATGATTGAAGGGAGGGCAACTGGGAGGAGGGGATAATTTGAAGTAAACACTTGAGGAAGGAGAGATTAGAAACAATGTGGAACAGGATAAGATGGAGGGAAACAGTTATTCTTTCACAACATGACTGGAATTTTTTTGCATGAATGCATGAATCTCTAGTTGAGAGAGAGAGAGAAAGAGAGAGAGAGAGAGAGAGAGAGAGAGAGAGAGAGAGAGAGAGAGAGAGAGAGAGAGAGAGAGAGTGAGATTCTGGATCTCTTTTTCTAACATTATAATTTTTTTGTTTTTCCTTTCCTTTTTTTTCTAAACCACTCTCATTTGGTTTTTAAAGTCTTTTTTAAGCTCTGCAATGAACTCTTTTTTGGGCAGGTGACCATTTGACATTACTCTTTCAGATAGAAGAGGGTTTGTTTTCTTCAGTATTCTCATCTAGAAATGAACCCATCTTCTTTATTCCCATTGTGGCTCTCTGTGGTTGAATTCTTTCTCCTTTGCCTGTGCATTTTGCTTGTAATATTTTAGATATTAAAATCCCCTCTATTCCTGGGATATGGGGAGGATGGTGCTCCACATCTTTGATCGTCTTTGGTTCTTGCCTTCAACCCTGAATTTAAAGTAAGAACCTTACCTTCCTCTAAGTGCCCATAGCCAGCAATGTCCCTGACCCATTGCTTCCGTACTCACAGGGCATGTGTTGTTCCCTTCTTGCTCCCACATCTCTCTGCAGTACAGCTTGGTCTGGGATTCCTTGTCAGCAGAAGTTCCCTAGATGTTACCCAGGCCAGTCACCAAATTCCCTTCACTGTCCCTGGAGTAAAAATTCCTTTGTCTGGAATGAGGCCCCCCAACCTAGCTAACCCCAAGCCTAACTGCTTGTTGTTAAAGCTGCTTGTCACTTGTTAAAACATACCCTAGCCTGGAGGTGTACTCTTCACCAGGAGGAAATTTGTTCTTGGGATTTTTCTTCAGGTCTTCTCTGATTATCCCCAAGAGTCACCCAGTTCTGCCTCTATTCTTATTTGCTTTCATGGCTCTATGTTCACTCAGAGACACTGTTTAATCTCTTTTGTGGAGGAAAATCTTAAAAGGTTGAAATTTTCTGACCTACTCCACAATGTCCCCAGAACCCTCTCCCCTAAAATTCCCTTTTAAAAAATGCTTTGAAAAGATAGCTTTGAAAGAAAAGAGCCAAGATGAAAGAATGAGAGCTCAGACTCACCCGAGTGCTATCACAAATTCCTTCTGATACCTTTAAAAAGAGAATCTGAACAAATTTTAGAGTGGCAGAAATCCACTCTGATATAGAGTGAGGCAGATTTCCAGCACAGGACAGCCTGGAAGGTGGATAGGAAGAAGCTATTACAAAGCACTGGGGGAGCACAGGGCTCACAGGCTACAGCAGTGCACACTCCTTCATAGTAGAGTGGAGCAGGAACCACCAGGGAAGACTGAAACGAAAGGAGCCGGGCAGATCCTCAAACCAGAATCTGAATCCAGGGGAACTGAGTTAGAGAGAAGTGCAGAGTCCCTGGTAACAGCAGCAGCCACTCCTGGGACTGTCAGCACACAGATTAAATGTTTAAAAATCACCTACTTGAACTTCTAGGAGGGAAGATGGCAGAATAAATAGTAAGTGCACTCACTTTCTCCTTGTTGACCTTGAAAAATCCAGAGAATACTGCCCCAGGAAAAATCCTGGAACAGTGGGACTAGCAAAAAGGGTAAACAGTTTCTAGAACCTAGGGAGATCATCAACATGTGTCCCTCTCTCTGTGACTGAAGGGAACCAGTGCAGGACTGGAGCTGTCTCAGACAGCCACACCTCAGAAAAACAGGAGGCATCCATGTGCCCCACGTGGGGTGGAGCCCTTAAATGGCAACACCAGGATCCCAAGGCATGCCTTAGCATAGTCAGGGGAATTGGGCTGACACTAGTACACAAGGGGGTTCACCAGCCATTGAACTTTCCAGCGCTATAGCTCAGGGAAGAAGACTTTCTGCAGACAGAACAATCACTCCCTCAAAACTCATGCCAGGATCTTCACTGTAAATCCAGGGAAACTCAGAAAGACTTCACCCAGCCTCTGTCTTGGCACACATCAACCAACTCAGCATCAGGTAAGCTGCAGCATTCAAGCTGAAAGAACCAGAGACCACAACAAACAAAGGCTCAAGTTCTCAGTTCATAAAACAAGGGATAGAGCCCCCTGAGTCCCAGAAGCAGAGATCCACTTTAAAAGCCAGGAAAAAAGGCAGTCACAATGAGCAAGAAGCAAAACACACACACACAAAAAGATCATACAATCTCCTGATGGAGACAGAAAAGGCCAGAATATGAATACAGAAGATGAAAGCATTGACAGTGTTCCCACATCTGAAACCTCAAAAGGAAGTATGAACTGGTCTCAAACCCAAAGAACATTCTAGGAAGGGCTCAATAAGGATTTTTAAAGCCAAATTAGAGAGGCAGAAGAAAAATTGGCCAATGATTTAAAAACTAAAATTGACAAGAAGAAAAAAAAAGAATTCACTGAAGAGAACACATCTTTAAAAGGAACTGGACAAATGGAAAAGGAGGTGCAAAAGTTAAGTGAGGAAAATAATTTATTAAAAATTAGAATTGGGCAAGTAGAAGCTCATGAATCTATGAGATATCAAGGATCAGTCAAATAAAATCTAAAGAATTAAAAGACAGAAGAAAGTGTAAAATATCTAGTTGGAAAAAGAACTGACCTGGAAAAGACCTAAGAGAGAAAATCTAAGAATTATTGCTCTACTGGAAAGGCATGATGAAAAAATGAGCCTGGACAACATCTTCCAAGAAAAGATTTAAAAAACTGTCCTTGGGTCCTAGATACAGGGGGCAAAATAATCATCAAAAGAATCCACCACTCGACTCCTAAAAATGATCCCAAACACAAAACACCAAGGAATATTATTGCCAAATTCCAGAACTTTCGAATTAAGGAGAAAACACTGCAAGTAGTCAGAAAGAAACAATTCAAATATTGAGGAACTTCAGACAAGATCAAACAGGACCTTGCAACTTCTTTTTTTTTTTTACTTTGCTTTTTTAAAAATTATTTTCTTTGTTTTTGGTGTTCTATAATCACTTCCATATAACTTAGATTTTTCCTCTCCATCCCTTTCCTTCCCCTCTCCCTCCCTCCTCCCTGAGTCAGGATACAATTTTATATAGATTCTACACATACATTCCTACTAAATACATTTTCACCTTAGTCATGTTGCATGGAAGAATTAAAATGAATGGGAGAAATAATAAAACAAACCAAAATGTAAAAAAAAAGTAAATGATTTGCTTCATTCTGCAATTGAATTCCATAGTTCTTTCTCTGGATGTGGAAGGCATTTTACCTTAAGAGACCATTGGGGATATTCTAAGTCTTTGCATTTCACTGAAGTTCTAAGTCTACCACAAAAACTCCTCATACACTGTGGTTGTTGCTGTGTATAAAGTTCTCCTGGCTCTGATCCTTTCACTCAGCATCAGTTCATGTAAGTCTGTCCAGGCCTCTCTGAAGTCTTCCTGTTCATTATTTCTTACAGCACAATAGCATTCCATTACATTCATATACCACAATTTATTCAGTCAATCCTCATTTGATAAGTACCCCTTGACTTCCAGTTTTTGGCCACCACAAAGAGTACTGCTATAAATATTTTTGTACATATGGGATCTTCTCCCATTTTTATGATCTCTTGGGGATACAGTCCTAGAAGTGGTATTGCTGGTAGAAGGGTATGCAAATTTTTGTATCCCTTTGGGCATAGCTCCATACTGGTTGGAACAGCTCACAGCTCTACCAACAATGAAGTAGTGTTCCAATTCTCCCAAATCTTCTTGAATATTTATCATCATCCTGTTTTGTCATGTTAGCCAATCTGATAGGTATGAGGTAGTATCTCAGAGTTAGTTTCATTTGTATCACTCTAATCAATAGTGTTTTAGAACATTTTTTCCTAGGACGATAAATAGCTTTGATTTCTGCCTCTGAAAATCACCTGTTCCTATCGTTTGATCATTTATCAGTTGGGAAATGTCTTGTATCCTTGTACATTTGACCCAGTTCTCTATATATTTTAGAAATGAAACCTTTATCACAGACACTAGTGGCAAAAATTCTTTCTCAGTTTTCTGTCTCCCTGCTTATCTAGATTTCATTAGATTTGTTTGTGCAAAAACTTTTCAATTTAATGTAATCAAAAATACCCATTTTGCACTTCATAATATTTTCTTTCTCTTGTTTAGTTAAAAATTCTTCCCTTCTCCATAAATCTGATAAATACTATTATCCTTGCTCCACTAATTTGTTTATTGTATCAGTCTTTATATTTAGATCATGTACCCATTTGGGCTTTATTCTTGTGTACGGAGTCAAGCATTGGTCTATGTCTAGTTTCCACCACATTGTTATCCAGTTTTCCCAGCAAATTTTGTCCAACAGTGAGTTCTTATCTCAGAAACTGAGGTCCATGAGTTTATCAAACAGTAGATTGCTCTATTCACTGACTACTGTATCTTGGGTATTTAATCTATTCCACTAGTCTGCCCTTCTGTTTCTTAGGCAGTGTCATGGGGTTTTGATAATTGCTGCTTTATAATACAATTTGAAACCTGGTAGAGCTAGGCCACCTTCCCAAGTATTTCTTTTTCATCAGTTCCCTTGATATTCTGGACTTTTGTTCTTCCCGATGAATTTTGATATTATTTTTTCTAGCTCTACAAAATACTTATCTGGTAGTTTGATTGGCATGACACTGAAAAAGTAAATTAATTTAGGTAGAATAGTCATTTATATTATATTGACTTGGCCCGATGTTTTTCCACTTACTCAGATACGATTTTATTTGTGTGAAAAGTGTTTTGTAAGTGTGTTCATATAGTCCCTGGGTTTGTTTTGGCAGGTAAAATCTCAAATATTTTGTAGTGTTTACCGTAGCTTTAAATGGGATTTCTCTTTCTTTCTCTTGCTGTTGGACTTTGTAAGTAATATATAGAAATGCAGATTTATATGGGTTTGTTTTGTAACCTAGAACTTTGCCAAAGTTGTTTATTATGTCAAGTAGTTTTTTAAATGATTCTCTGGGATTCTCTAAGTATATCATCATATCATCTGCAAAGAGTGATAGCTCGGTTTCTTCTCTGCCTATTCTAATTCCTTCAATTTCTTTTTCTTTTCTTATTACTACAATTAAAATTACTAGTATCATATCAGATAATATTGATGATAATGGACATCCTTGTTTCACCCCTGATCTTCTTGGAAATTCATCTAGCTCTTCCCCATTGCATATACTGCATGCTAAAGGTGTTAGGTAGATACTGCTTATTATTTTATGAAAAGTTCTCTTTACTTCTATGTTCTCCTGTGTTTTCAATAGGAAATGGGTGTCGCATTTTGTCAAAAGTTTTTTCTGCATCTATTGAGATAATCATGTGGCTTCTGTTGTTTTGTTGTTGATATGATCAATAATGTTAATAGTTTCCCTAATATTGAACCATCCCTGCACTCCTGGTATAAATCTTACCTGATTACAATGTATTATTCTCGTGATTAGTTCTTTTATTATTTTTCCTAAAATCTTATTTAACATTTTTGCATTTATATTCATTAGAGAAATTGATCTATAATTTTCTTTCTCTGTTTTGGCTCTTCCTGGTTTAGGTATCAAAACCATATTTGTGTTATAAAAAGAATTTGGAAGTATTCCTTCTTCCCCAATTTTCCCAAATAGTCTGTGTAGTATTGGAAGGAACTATTCTTTAAATGCTTGATAGAATTCATTTGTGAATCCATCTGACCCAGGAGATTTGTTCCTAAGTGTTTCATTGATGAATTGTTCAATTTCTTTTTCTGAGATGAGGTTATTGAAGTATTCAACTTCCTCTTCCGTTATTCTGAGCAATTTGCATCTTTTAAAATAATCATCTGTCTCATTTAGATTGTCGAATTTATGGGCATACAGTTGGGTAAAGTAATTTCTTATAATTGTTTCAAATTCCTCCTCATTGGAAGTGAGTTAACACTTTTCATTTTTTATATTGGTAATTTGGTTTGCTTCTTTCTTTTTTTAACCAAATTGATCAAAGATTTATCAGTTTATTGGTTTTGTTTTATAAAACCAACTCCTAGTTTTATTTATTAGTTCAATAGTTTTCTTAATTTTAATTTTCTTACTTTCTCCTTTTTTTCAGTATTTCTAATTTGGTATTTACTTGAAATTTTCAATTTGTTCTTTTTTGAGTTTTTTCAACTGTATGCACAAATTAATGATCTCCTCTTTCTCTATTTTATTCATGCAGGCTCTCAAAAATATATAATTTCCCCTAAGAGCTGCTTTTGCAGTATCCAATAAAATTTGGTAGGTTGTCTCATTATTTTCATTCTCTTGAATGAAGATGTTGATTGTTTCTGTGATTTGTTGTTTAACCCACTCATTCTTTAGGATTAGATTGTTGAGTTTCTGGTTAGCTTTTGATTTATGTTTCCATGGCCTTTGATTGCATATAAGTTTTACTGCATTATGATCTGAGAAGGATGCTTTGACAATCTCTCTCTTTCAGCACTGAATTGTGAGGATTTTAGGGCCTAGTACATGGTCAATTTTTGTATATGTGCCATTTACCACTGAGAAATAGGTGTATTCTTTTCCCCAATCATTTTTCTCCAGACATCTGTCATATCTACCTCATCTAGAGTTTTATTTACCTCCTTAACTTCTTTCTTGTTTATTTTGAGGTTAGATTCATCAAGTTCAGTGAGGGGGAAGTTGAAGTCACCCAATAGTATAGTTTTGCTGTTTATTTCTTCCTGTAACTCTCTTAACTTGTCCTTTTAGAATTTGGTTGCTATACCACTTGGACCCCATATGTTTACTAATGAAATTGTTTCATTGTCTATGGCATCTTTTAGCAGGATATAGTTTTTTTTTTCCTTATCTCTTTTGATTAGCTCTATTTCTGCTTTTGCTTTGTCTAGCTCTTCTGTTGAGCCAGAGTATAGCCAAGCTCAGTTTTCTGGGCTAGTGTCTTCCAGATTCCATTGGGGTCCAGAGGCATGCCTGCAGTGCTGGTGTTGGCAGTTGCTGGCTTCTCCCCGCTGGGGTCAAGACCTTCACCCAGTTTGTTGAGGTAGGACAGTCAGGGACAGCTCTGAGCTCTGATCCTGCACTGATTGCCTTTGGTCACAGCAAGAGGAACCCTCCTTACATCAGCTGAAGCACAATAAATTCTGCTCCAACCTTTTACCTTTACTCTATGTGAATCTCCCCTTTTCAAATATGTTTCTTGTAAGCAACATATTGTTGGATTATGGTTTTTAATCGATTCTGCTATCCCTCTCTGTTTTGTGGGAGAATTCATCCCATTCACAGTTATGATTAGTGTTTTTTCTATTTTTGCATATCCTTTTCCATCTAGCCAATTGTTTCTTTTAAGGAGTTATTTTCATGGTTTAGGTTTTGTATTTCCTTTTCCATTTGTCCAATTTTCTTTTTTAAGGAGCGATTCCCTTCAATGAATTTTTTCATATTTTCAAATTCATTGGTCAGTTTTTCTTCTATTTCTCTAATTTGACTTTTAAAATCCTTTCATAGCTCTTCAAGAAGGCTCTCTGCTCTTCTTACCAGTTCATATTCTGTTCTAAAGTTTCAGATGGCAGTATAGTTTCAATGCTGACCTCTTTGGTATTTGTATTTTGGTCCTTGTCCCCATAGAAAGATTCTATGGTCTTTTCTTTTCTGTCCTTTTTCTCATGATAATAATCCTTTTCCTGGATTTTAAGGTAGATCTCTGTATCTGTAGCACAGGGAGCTCTTTCCCACAGTTCTTGTCCTTAAAACTTGAGGCTTTTTTGTGCTGTGACCTCTGGTTCATTCAGAGAGAAGTTAAACTCTGCAGCTTACCTGGTGCTGAACTGGCTGATGTATGAAAGCAGAGTCCAGTTATATCTTTCTGGGTTTCCCCTCTGTAACACTGGAGGTAGCTCATTTAGTGTGGGGCAGAGATGCTCTGGATGTTGGAGACTCCTCTGCTGAGCTGGAACATAGTCAAGCTCAGCTTTCTGCACTAGGTTCTTCCAGATACCATTAGGGTGCTGAGGCATTCCTGCAGTCCTGGTGTTGGCAGTTGTTGACCTTACCCTCATGGGGTCAGGATCTTCTCCTAGTTTGTTGAGGTAGAACTGCCTGGGACAGCTCTGATCCTGGACTGATTGCCTTTGGCCACAGCAAATGGAACCCTCCTTAGTGATCTATCTAGCCTTCTGTGCTGAGAGACTCTTTACCCCTTCTGCTGCTCCTACTTTTCCAGGGTTTTTTCTGGGGAAATAATCTCTGCTCTAGTCAAGATCAACAAGGGGAGAGACATAGCAGTTACTAATCATTTCACGACCTTGGCTCCTGGAACTGGAAAATGATCTTCTAACTTCTACATTAAAAGATGGGAAGGATTGGAATGTGATATTTTGAAAGGCACAATCAAGAATGAGTTATGCAACAAAACTGAGAATAATATTTCAGGCAACTAAATGGACTTTCAATGAAATAACAGATTTCCAGACAGTCCTGATGAAAAGCCCAGAGCTTGGGAGACAAGAAGGCAAAGTAGAAGGGTAGGCCTGTAAAAATTTTCCCCACCACCCATAAAATACCTGTAAAAATGACTCTAAACTAACTCTATTGCAGGAGAAGCCATGAAACGACAGAGGGAAAGAGATTTCCAGCCAAAAACAGCCTGGAAGGTGGACAGAAAAGGTCTATTGCTCTGTCATGGAGCAGAATGCAACCCAACCTTGACCACAGCCTGCAAGGACAGAACAAGAGCAGACCTCAGTGGGAAAAATACCTGGCAGAAGCTGTGGTTCCCAGATTCTCAAACCACAAACACCAAAGACAGCTTCACAGGTCAGTGAGAAAGCTCTTTCACCTGGGTGAGAAGGGAACCTTGTCTGGCCCTGCCAGCAGCAGTCATTGCAGTGACAGCATCCATTTTGGAGCCCTCCACCAAAAGACCCTGGGGCAAATGAGCTGCTGATATTGTTCTTATCCTTAATTGGTGGTCCTTGGATGAGGAAGAGTGGTGATGTGGTGGAGCTGGTGGAGGCTCTGGACAGAGCATTCTACTCACAGATCCTGGGCAGAAAAGCTTGTGGTAGCTCCCAGGCCAGAGCACAGGCCAGGAGAGGGGTAAATTCCTCTTGCTTGATTGTGCCACCTTGGAGGAACTGGGAACTTACAGGTCCCCAGAGTATACCCTCTTATTGACAAAGGATTCAAAAGTCAAGTAACTGGCTGGGAAAATGCCCAAGAAATGGAAAAAAAAATAAGACTATGGGTGGTTACTTTCTTGGTGAACAGGTATTTTCTTCCATCCATTTGGAAGAGGAAAAACAATGTATTCCATTATTTTCAAAATGAAGTAAGAGATGTAGAAGAAAAATTGGGAAGAGAAATAAGAGTAATGCAAGAAAATCATGAAAACCAAGTCAATAGCTTATAAAAGGAGACCAAAAAAAAATGCTGAAGAAAATAACAATTTCAAAAATAGACTGACCCAATTGGCAAAGAGGTCCAAAGGAGCAGTGAGGAGAAGAATGCTTTAAAAAGCAGAATTAATAAGATGGAAAAGGAGTTTCAAAAGCTCACTGAAGAACATAATACTTTAGAAATTAAACTGGAGAGTGGAGGAGCCAAGATGGCAGAGTAGAAAGATTCACATATGCTAGGTCCGAACCCACAGCCCATAAATTACCTGTAAAAATAATTCCCAAAAAATTCTGGAGCCGTGCAATCCACGAAGCAACAGAGTGGAGGAGATTTCTGTTCCAGAGAGCCCTGAAAAACTGACCCCAAAGGTCTGTCGCACACTGGACCCAGAGCAGAGCCCAGCCCTGTCTGGGCTGTGTGGCATGGAGAGGAGCAGATCAGAGCAGGCGTCAGGGACAGAATCTCCACCAGCTGTGAAGGCCCCTCAACCCACAGGTACACAGGTCAGTGAGAGACCCTATGTGGCCGGCCGAGAGGGGAGCGAGGTGTCTCCATAAATCAGACTCCCTCAGGAGGAAGCAGCAGGGAAAGCAGCAGCCAGGGGCTCCCAAAGCAGACAGGGGCTGGATCCATTGTTGAAGTTATCCACATAAACCCCTTGAGGGAACAGAGCCTGGGAGGCCGCCCTGCTCCCACCTGAGCACCTGAACTTAATCTCACTGACTAGCAGCCCCGCCCCCCACTGAAAGCCCTGAAGTAGGGAAGCAGCATTTGAATCTCAGACTCCAAGAACTAGTGAGGCAGGAGTGGAGAGGAATCTCAGAAGTCAAGTAGCTGGCTGGGAAAATGGCCAGAAAAGGGAAAAAAAATAAGACCATAGAAGGGTACTTTCTTGGTGAACAGATATTCCCTCCTTTCCTTTCTGATGAGGAAAAACAATGCTTACCATCAGGGAAAGACATAGAAATCAAGGCCTCTGTATCCAAATATCCGAAATAGATATCCAATGGGCTCAGGTCATGGAAGAGCTCAAAAAGGATTTTGAAAAGCAAGTTAGACAGGTGGAGGAAAAACTGGGAAGAGAAATGAGAGAGATGGAAGAAAAGCATGAAAAACAGGTCAATACCTTGCTAAAGGAGACCCAAAAAAATGCTGAAGAAAATAACATCTTGAAAAACAGGCAAACTCAATTGGCAAAAGAGGTGCAAAAAGCCAATGAAGAGAAGAATGCTTTCAAAAGCAGAATTAGCCAAATGGAAAAAGAGGTTCAAAAGCTCATTGAAGATGATAGTTCTCTCAAAATTAGAATGGAACAGACGGAGGCTAATGACTTTCTGAGAAATCAAGATATCACAAAAAAAAACCAAAAGAATGAAAAAATCAAAGATAATGTGAAATATCTCAATGGAAAAACAACTGACCTGGAAAATGGATCCAGGAAAGACAATTTAAAAATTATGGGACTACCTAAAAACCTGGATCCAAAAAAGAGCCTAGACATCATCTTTCATGAAATTATCAAAGAAAACTGTCCTGAGGGCAAAATGAGTATTCAAGGAATCCAGCGATCACCACCTGAAAGAGACTCCAAAAGAGAAACTCCTAGGAACATTGTGGCCTAATTCTAAAATTCCCAGGTCAAGGAGAAAATATTGCAAGCAGCTAGAAAGAAATAATTCCAGTATTGTGGAAATACAATCAGGATAACACAAGATCTAGCAGCTTCTACATTAAAGGATTGAAGGGCATGGAATAGAATATTCCAGAAGTCAAAGGAACTAGGACTAAAAGCAAGAATCACCTACCCAGCAAAACTGAGTATAATACTTCAGAGGAAAAAATGGTCTTTCAATGAAACAGAGGACTTTCAAGCATTCTTGATGAAAAGACAAGAGCTGAAAAGAAAATGTGACTTTCAAACACAAGAATGAGAAGCATGAAAAAGTAAACAGCAAAGAGAAGTCATAAGGGACTTATCAAAGTTGAACTGTTTACATTCCTACATGGAAAGACAATATTTGTAACTCTTGAAACTTTTCAGTATCTGGGTAGTTGGTGGGATTACACACACACACACATACATACACATGCACATGTGTGTGCACACACACATACACACATGCATACACACACAGAGATAGAGAGCACAAAGTGAATTGAATAAGATGGAATCATATCTTAAAAAATTTAAGGTAAACGGTGAGAGAGAAATATATTGGGAGGATAGGGTGAAATGCAATGGGGCAAATTATCTCTCACAGAAGAGACAAGCAGGAGACTTTTTAGTGGAGGGAAAAAAGAAGAGAACTGAGAGAAAAACATGAAGTTTACTCTCATCACATTCAACTAAAGGAAGGAATAAAATGCACACTCATTTTGGTATGGAAACCTATCTTACAATACAGGAAAGTTGGGGAGAAAGGGATAAGCAGGGTGGGGGGGGATGATGGAAGGGAGGACAATGGGAGGAGGGAGCAATTTGAAGTCAACACTCGAGGAGGGACAGGATCAAAAGACAGAATAGAAACAATGGGGGGAAGGATAGGAGGGAGGGAAATACAGTTAGTCTTACACAACACGACTATTATCGAAGTCATTTGCAAAACTACACAGGTATGGCCCATATTGAATTGCCTGCCTTCCCAAAGGGAATGGGTGGGGAGGGAGGGATGGGGAGAAGTTGGAACTCAAAATTTTAGGAACAACTGTTGAGTATTGCTCTTGCTACTAGGAAATAAGAAATACAGGTAATGGGGAATAGAAATTTATCTGGCCCTACAGGACAAAAGAGAAGATGGGGTCAAGGGAAGGGAGGGATGATAGAAGAGAGGGCAGACTGGTGATAGGGTAAGTTAGAATGCTCGGTGTATTGGGGTGGGGAGGGGACAAATGGGGAGAAAATTTGGAACCCATAATTTTGTGAAAATTAATGTAAAAAGTTTAATAAATAAATTTATAAAAAAAGAAATTCAAATGGAGCAGATGGAAGCTAATGAATTTATGAGAAACCTAGAAATTACAAAACAAAACTAACAGAATGAAAAACCAGAAGACAGTGTGAAACGTCTCATTGAAAAAATAAATGACCTGGAAAATAGATCCAGGATAGGCAATTTAAAAATTATGGGACTATCTGAAATCAATGATCAGAAAAAAACCCCAGATATCATCTTTCATGAAAATATCAAGAAAAATTTTCCTGATATTCTAGAACCAGAGGGTAAAATAAATATTGAAAGAATCCAGTGATTGCCTCCCAAAAGCTATCCAGAAAGAAAAACTCCTAGGAGTTTTTGAGAATGCACCTGAGAAAGCTAAAATAAGAATAAGTTTAAATCTCCCAAGTAAATACCATATTAGAAATATTGAAAACCAAAGGAGAGAATAATGAAATTGTAATTAAGAAAACTATTGAATTAGTAAATAAAATAGGACTTGGTTTATGAAAAAAAAAGAGAAAAAATGGTAAAACTTTGGTCAATTAGATTTAAAATAAACAAATAAGAAAACCAAATGCCTAATATCAAAAATGAAAAGGGTGAACTCACATCCATCAAGAAGTAAATTAAAAATAATATTTAGAAATTACTTTGCCCAGCTCTTTGAATTTACCAGGGTCACATGGATTTACAATTGAATTGTACCAAACTTTTAAAGAATAGTTAATTCCAATAACACATACAGCATTTGGGAAAATTGGTGAAGAAGCAGTCCTTTAAATTCTTTTTATGACACAAATATATTTCTGATACCTAAACCAGGAAGACCCAAAACAAAGAAGGAAAATTATAGACCAATTTTTCTAATTAATATAGAAGCAAAATTTTAAATCAGATATTAGCACAAAGATTACAGCAACTTGTCACAACAGTAACACATTATGATCAGGTAGGATTTATACCAAGAATGCAGGACTAGTTCAATTTCAGGGAAACTATCATACCAACAACAAAGCTCACAGAAACCATATAATCATCTCAATAGATTCAGAAAAATTTTTAAAAAATACAACCATTCCTATTGAAAATACTAGAGAGTATAGGAATAGATGGAGTCTTCCTTAAAATAGTAAGTGGTATCTACTTAAAACCATCAGTAAGCACTTTATATAATGGGGCCAAGCTAGATGAATTTCCAGTAAGATCAGGGGTGAAAAAAGGATATCCATTATCACCATTGTTATTCAATATGGTATTAGAAATGCTAGCTTTAGAAATAAGACAAGAAAAAGAAATTGAAGGAATTAGAATAGACAAAGATGAAACTAAGTTATCACTCTTTGCAGACAATATGATGATACACTTAGAGATTCTTAGAGAATCAAGCAAAAAAAAAACTACTTGAAATAATAAGCAACTTTAGCAAAGTACAAAAGAACCCCACAAAAATCGTCTGCATTTCTGTATATTACCAATGAATCCAACAACAAGAGAAAGAAAGAGAAATCCCATTTAAAGCTATGGTAGACAGTATAAAATATTAGGGAGTTTACCTGCCAAAATAAACCCAGGGACTATATGAGCACAATTACAAAACATTTTTCACACAAATAAAGTTAGACCTAAGTAATTTGAAAAATATCAGTTGCTCATGGGTTGGCTGAAGTAATATCATAAAAATGACAATTCTATCTAAATTAATTTACTTATTCAGTGACATACCAATAAAACTACCAAAAAATTATTTTCTACAGCTAGAAAAAATATCAAAATGCATCTGAAAGTACAAAAGGTCCAGAATATCAAGAGAAATAATAAAAAGAAATATTGGTAGGGTGGTCTAGCAATATCAGAATTTGTATGATAAAGCAGCAATCATCAAAGCCATTTGGTATTGACTAAGAGATAGAAGAGTAGATCAGTGGAATAGGTACTCAACACACAGTAGTCAATGAATATAGCAGTATACATGGTTTAATAAAACCATGGAACCTAGCTTCTAGGGTAAGAACTCATTGTTTGACAAAATCTGCTTGGAAAACTGAATAATATTGAGGTGGAAATTGAGCATAGACCATTGCTTGAAGCCATACACCAGAAGAAGTTCAAGTGAGTCCACAGTCTAGGTTTAAAGGCTGATATTATAAACAAATTCATGAGCAAGGGATAGTGTATTTGTCAGAATTATGGAGAATGGAGAAATCTATGACCAAACAAGAGTTAGAGAACATTATTATGTGCGAAAAGCATAATTTTGATTACATTAAATTGAAAAGTTTTTGCACAAATACACCCAATGCAACCAAGATTGAAAGGAAAGCAGAAAACTGGGACAGAATTTTTGCAACTAATGTCTGTGATAAATGTCTCAGTTCTAAAATATATAGAGAACTGATTTGAATTTACAAAAACGAGTCATTCCTCGATTGATAAATGGTCAAAGGATGTGAACAGGCAATTATCAGAGGAATAAATTAATGCTACATATAATCATATAAAAATGCTGTAAAACACTATTGATTAGAGAGATGCAAAAAGCAAAGCAACTCTTAGGTACCTTATCACACCTAACAGATTGGCCAACATGAAAAAGAAAAAGGAAGATGATAAATATTGGAGATGTGGGAGATTTGGAGAACTAATTCGTCAGCTGTGATCAGATCCAATCATTCTGGAGAGCAGTTTGGAAATATGTTCAAAGGGTTACAAAATTTGCATACTCTTTCACCCAGCAATGCCCTTATAAGTCTATATCCCAAAGAGATCATAAAAATGGCAAAAGGTCCCACATGTACAAAAATACTCTTTTTGTGGTGGCCAAGAACAGGAAATTGAGGGAATGCTCATCAGTTTGATAATGACTGAACAAGCTGTGGTATAAGAATCTAATGGAATACTATTGTGCTATAAGAAATGACAGACAATTGGACTTCAGAAAAAAACTGGAAAGATTTATATGAACTGATGCTGAATGAAATGAGCAGAACCAGGAGAACACTATACACAGCAACAGCTACAGTGTATGAAGATAGTTTGTGATAAACTTAGCCCTTCACAGCAATCCAAGAACCTAAAACATTTTCAAAAGGCTTGGGGCAAAATGCCATCCACATCCAGAGAAAGAACTATGAAATAGGAATGCAGAATGAAGCAGACTATTTTTCTTCTTATGTTTTGGTTTGGTTGATTTCTCTCATGGTTTTTCCCATTCATTTTAATTCTTTTATGCAATGTGATTTATATGAAAATGCATTTAGTAAGAATGCAAGTGTAGAACCCATATAAGATTGTATGCTGTGTCGGTGAGCTAGGTGGGAGAGAGCGGGGGGAAATTTTAAAACATATGAAAACGGTTGTTGAAAACTGGAAACGAGTTAATTAAAGTTTTTAAAAACAAAATTTTTTTAAAGCTTTTTTTCTTAATTCTTGGATATTTTTGTCTCATATCAAATATAGACCTAGTTTGTTTTTTTTTGCAAAGAAATATTCAAGTTGTTTTGATTGGCATGATATCACACAGAAATGCAGCATTTCTATTGAAATCTTCTTTTAATAGTTTACGTTACTGATTCTGTTCTTCATAAAATTTAACTATCTGTTCTCATAGAGATAGAATTTGGGCCAATATCTTACCCTGAGGAAGCTAGTTCACTTTAGAAAGATACAACAATTCTACACTAAATAACTCTTCATTCAACTTTAGCATGTTATGAAACTGATGATGCTATGTTGCATTTGAAGTTATGTAATTAGCACAGATATTTTGCTAATTCAAGACACAATGACACAATGAAGAGAAATGAGAATATCTAGATGTTGATTATTTTTTTATCCATGCAATAAACTCTTCATCTTTTTTGTCATGGAAGGTATATTTAGTTTCTATACAGCCACTAAATTTACCAAATTCAGTTCAGCTTCACAGCATTTACCTTCAAAGTCAATGAAGATATTTATTTCCTGTGTTGTATTTGCAAGAGTGCCCAAAGTGAGTAACTCTTTATAATTAAGAAAATCTTCTATGTTTCAAATGAAGTATAAAACCTGTGTTGAATCAGTAATATTAGGTGATTCACTCCAAGTTATTGAATAATATATATTTTCCTTTTGAAGTATTGCATGAAGTTACTTTGTTAAGTTGGAGTCTAATTCATGCTTCCTATTAGTTATGGTTCTCCTTGAAAGAGGCAGTTATTTGTACTTTGAATTGTTATCAGAGTCAAAGTTTCCTATACTGTCAACAGTGTATCCTTTCACAATTTCTTCATCTCTAAATGGCTTTTTTCCTGAGTATATAAACTACTTTTAAGTTGCTTCAATGGCATTATTTCCAGGTCTTAGTGCTGTTTGAAATAATTGTCTTTGCTTTTGTTTTTCATCTTTTAATTTCTACAATTCAACATTTCATGCCTCTTCCTGCAATTTAAAATATTTGTGTTACTTATGAATGTTGTAATGCTGGTGAGTATTGAATTTCTTTAATGTTGATATTGCAGTATCACAAAGCAAAGAAATCATCTTATCTTTAGAAGAAACAAGACAATATTACAATTCTCATTTATTAAATTAAAATTAAATTAAATGAATTAAAATAAATTAAATGAATTAAAAGTCTGGTTCCTTCATTTAGTGTTCTCTTGCTCTTCTTTAAAATGATGTTTTGTTAAGCAGATAGAATTTTTTTAAAAAAAGTATTGTTGAACTGTTCAACTATTCACAAATACCACTCCAAACAGAAATACAGTGTTCCATTATCAAAAGCTGATAACAGAATGGCACATTCAAATCTTCATAAACTCTCACCAATCAGCCTCATATGGTCATGAGGTCAATAAGGTGGGGAAAAGTTAAAACTAAATGACAAGCATGGTAGCTGTCAAATTAACGCTTAAAGTATACAATTGTGTAATTTTTCTGGTCAATCAGGGATGATTATTTCATTGAAACCTATATTATTCTTCTGCATGTTAAATATGTTGATTTTTAAAATAAAATAAAAAGACAAAAGACAAACGGAAATGTATTAAAATAAATAAAAGGATTGACTCTGTAAAATTTGGATTCAATCAAAAGGTTTCCCTGAAGGACTTAGTAGACCACAATTTCCTCACACCTCTTCTAGAATATTTGAAAATACCTATTATGTCACCTGTAGTACTTCTATGTCACTACTTTTCTTGCATTTATTTCTTATATCATAATGTGTTCTAGATATCGTGTCATGCTGGTTCTAGTTTTCCAGAAATACTTTAGTTTGTGAACATCATTCTTAATGGCACCCTTAAGAGGGAAACAATTTCTTTGTAGAAGAAATAAGCTGGAAATTAATTACCTCTCCATAAATTGGAGAAAGGATAAAAATATCTTGTATGTAATATAAAGCATTGCTACTGTGCTATATGGAAGGATGACCATAATGAATAAAGAGAAGTATAGAAAAACTGAGTAATTGATGTAAAGTGAAGGTGGAAAAGACAAACACGATGATTACAAACATTTAAATAAAAAACCTACCATAAATGAAAGTTATGCAGTTATGAAGGGCAAGGAGCGACATTAGAAATTATCTCTTCCCCCTATTGCATAGTGAGGGGTGGTGGTGGCTATTCATAGATATGGAATCTGGCATGTGGTACCTGATTTTTTTCTCAAAACTTTTTTGTTTTACAGATCTTTCTCTTTTTTCTTTTTTTCCTTTAAAAGTACTTTGTAATAAGGGATGGGTTTTCTGGAAGATAGAAATACAGAGGAATGATATAAAAGAGAAAATCTATCGCATGCAGAAACAAAAAGATATCAATAAAAGTGTCAATTCTTTTATGATCATTACTGTTGCTTCTATTCAGTTTTTAACCCCAGGAAATTCATCTAATATCATAATACAAGGGTTGTTTTTAATCAAAGTAGTCCTTGTCTGATGGCATTTATCAATCTTTCTCTGATTTTAAAATATTCAAATGTAAACATTGAATGGAGTGGATCACCTAATATTACTGACTCAACACAACTAATCAATAATGTTACATTTTCGTAAGCATTTCCATCAAACCTCACGATTCATTATTTAACCACCTAGCCTTCTCCTCATGTTCCTCTCATTTAAGACAAGAAACTGCAGCCTGAAAATATAGAACACAACATGCCATATGTGCAAAATCAGATCAATATGCATTTCTTAAGTATACACTATGTTCCATACATGGCTCTAAGCCCTGGGAATATGAAAATAAAAATGAAACAACTTCTTTTCTCCAATAGCTGACATTCCATCAGGGGCAATATCATGGACATATGTCCCTCTGTGTGTATGTACAAAATATATACATCAAGTTCATCTTTTAAAATTAAGAGATGTTTCATCAACTATCCAAAATGTTTATTCTATTTCTAATTACAGGAGACATAAAAAGTGTTCATTGCGAATATTTAAATGAAAGTGGAAGTCAACAAATCCCCATTGATGGAGTTGTCATGATGCTGAACCAGACATGGTGCCACATATATTTTGGTTCATTTCATTCTTTTATTATGAAAAATTTTGCCTGACTTGAACATGGCCTTCTCTTTCCCCTTAAATCTTTGGAGTGAGTTTTATTTGAGAATGTTATGGGTTTAAGTTCTGATTAAATTAATATTTTCCTATTAGGTGAAAAAGCTGAAAGTTTTCTAGAATAACATAATATAAAGCTACGATTAAGTGGAATGATTCCAATAGTCACCAGAGCAATAGGAAATTAGCATTTTTATAGAGGTCACATTGAGCTTCAAGGGATGTGCATAACCTCATGCTGTTTAATATTGGTTCCGAAGATTTAGATAAAAAAAAAAGGTGACATACTTATCACATCCATAGAGGATGTGAAGCTTGGAGGGATAGCTAACACATTGAATGACAGTCAGTATCTATAAAGATTGAAGGTTGCAAAAAACTTAACAAGATGAAAGTTAATATGGAAAAATGTGAAGTCTTAAACTTGGATTGAATAGATCCCATGAACACAAGATGGTGGAGATCCTCTAGTCAGCAATAACTCAAGGAAAATATTTGGAAGTTTTAATGGACTAGACATTATGAGTAAATAGTATAAAATACAGTAGCTAAAAATCTAATGAAATATTAGGTAAATAAATTAAAAGTGCCAAATGGATACAATAACAATGGATTCTGCCTATCTCAGGTCACATATGGAGGGATGGTTGTCATATGCCACATTTTACAAGATGCAAAAATAAAATTGAATAGCATATGGTGAAAACAACAGAATTGTGAAGTCATCTCAGATCATGCTGTTCAATAATAAAATAAATGAGCATAGATGTTTCACCTATAAAAGAGATTCAGTGGTGGTGGAGAGAAACTATGAAACTGTAGAAATTGATATTTTAAATGTGACACTGATAACAGAACATGAATATGCAAACCTTTATTTTTCTCCCTCTTGGTCTTTAGAGAGAAAAGTAGGCAATTGCCAGTTGAAGTCTGAGACAGACATTTAAAGAGTACACCATGCTATTTTTGATGAGTTTAAATTAAAAGGCTTAGAAAAACTGTACCAAAACAAAACAAAAAACAACTTGGAATTGAATCATTATCCACTCTTAGTGAACATGGCATGAACATGACAATGCTACATCATTAGAGAAGGCTAGATATTTCAGTATTCCAAAAATGGAAAGAGAATAGTATTTAAACTATATATTCATGTAGTTGAATTAAATTTGTAGAACACATCTAGAAGGTATCATTTATGAATAGTTTCATATATAGAAAAGGATGTAATGCGCATCAGGGGTAAGAATGGCTTAATCATTGATTATGACGATATAAATGTTTAAACATACATATACACACACAGAAACACATACATGGAGAGAGAGAGAGAGAGAGAGAGAGAGAGAGAGAGAGAGAGAGAGAGAGAGAGAGAGAGAGAGAGAGAGAGAAGCTAAAACACAAACAACATGAAAATGAGATCAGGTCCCATTTATTGCCATGACTATATGACAAGTCTTATAATATGTGAAATTGATTGTATGACATGGACAACACTGGCACAGAACCACTGAACATGGTATGCCTTCATCATAAAAGTCACCGTGCTTTATGAGCAAAGTAGAATTAAAACAGGTCAAAAAAGTGATATGTACAAATTTAAAGAATCCACACCAAATGTTCACATGTACTATTTCTACCTGACCTGTGATAGAGCATTCCAAGTTCATATTTGCTTGATCAGTCACAGTTGGCCACGTTGTAACTTGTCAACATAATGATATTGTTTTGGTCCTTTTTGAGAATTAAGGAAAACTACCAACCAACTAGTGAACAAAAAAAGATAAAAATTAAATTTCAATTAAGTGAAATAAATAAGTCTTTACATAAATAAATTCGGTATCTCTAGGATTAGAAGAAAAAATTAATCAGGGGACAATGCATCACATGTTTCTGAAAAGGGTCCCAAATATATAGGGGATGAATAGAAATCTATAAGAGCCCAAGATATCTATATCTTGGATAAAAGTATTGAAAATACAGCAATAAACAATTTTCAGGAAAAAAGAGAACTAAAAATGAAAGTAACAATTTTAACCTGTTCTAAAATAGTAGCAAGTGAAATGCAAATGAAAATAATTATAAATTATTACCTAATGTTCAAGAAGATGGCAAATATGACAAAAGATGAGAACAATTAATTTTGGAGGGACTTTGAAAATATATTATCAGTAATATGTGTTTGGTGGAGCTATCATTTTGTCTAGTCATTCTTCAAAATAGTTAGGAATTATGGTCAAAATATGACTAGAAGTCCATAGCCTTTGTATCAAATATGCCAATGATTAGAATACCCCCAAGAAGGTAAAGAAATGAAGAAGGATCCAATAGCATCATGGCATGTGCTTGTAATCTCTTCTACAGGGGAGACTGATGTTCATGGATAGTTTGTACTTAGAAATTATGGGCTGCCATATGGCTAGGATGACTGGCACTAATATGGTATGCGGGAGTAGAGAGACATCAGGATACCTAACGACCATCAAAGTGGTTAAAGTCTGATTGCTAGTGACACTGAATAATCCTCTAACCATGATAAGACACAGGAAACAAAATCAGGAAAATAATATACACAACGACCACAATAATATAAATGGAAAGGAATGAAAAAAATACACTGAATATATTATAGCTATAATAAGCAAATAATCTAGAAAAGAGCTGAAAAATTTCTTGTTTCTTCATTGCAGTGCAGTGGAATATTTAATTTACTTTCATATATGCTATTGCTAAAATGACTTTTTTCTTCTCTTGTAAACTTTATTACAAGGCAGGCTGAACATAAAAAGAGAAATACATATATTCAGAAATGCTGATGTAAAACAGATATCAATAATGCTAAAGAATAAAACAAAATGCTTGCCATTCCAGAATAATCTCATAATATTTTTATCAAGTTTATTTGAATGATAAATTGGAAAACATTCTGTAATTCACCTAGATAATATAAAGTATTTGGAAAATTTTCTTATTCTAATTTTGTTGAAAAGAAATAGAAAAACTAAATAATAGTACAGTTAACATGTATCTAATAATCTAAGATTAGTCATTAATAGTTTAATGCTAAATTAAAAGAAACATTAAATCAATCAGAAAATAAACAATATCAGTCAAAAGAATGTATTGATTGCTAAGTGCAAGACACCAGGATTCATTTCTTCCAACAGGAGTCTACCCCTACTCCCTCACATTAGAGCAGCAAATGAAATACATGCATGCTCCACATTTATTATACATAAGATTCTTGTTTAAATGTGGGTTGAAAATGAAAACATTTATGATTCTTTTAAACTTTGTAGTTCTCACATTCTGGGTATGAGGCAACTTGAATATGGAACAAAAATAAGCTTCAGAATATAGTCTTAGAACTTGAGTGGTAAAAGAGTATTGAGGGATAATTTAAACCAATTCCCTCAATATCCTGATGAGGAAATCAAGGTCAAAAGTGGTAAAATGACTGAGCTCTCTTACATAATTGTTTTTACTTATAATTCAGAACTGTTGCATTGAAGAATTCAAAACTGTTGGATCTTTTACAAAAGCATAATGTTTTTATTAGCAGTCTGAAAAATTATATGATCAGGACCATTGCCAGCAGTTGTAGGTGTTGATGGAAGTAGCTTAACTGAATACGTAACAGTGTGTCAGATTGCCATAGATTCGTGGTTTTGTAGATTTGCAGCACTGTTTTACAAATTTAGCACCATGGATGGAAGTATTTCTTACTATTTGGAAGTCATCTATTTTAATTAGGTTAATAAAATCCTAAGCATTTGGATATTTAGGATGATTTACAGAACAAAGGTAAGACTGAGGTGACTTCTGAGTAATGGAAAGGTGCCCCTTTATTCTTCTCTGGAAGTCATCCTAGAGAGAAATTTTCCTTACTGTGGTTATAGCTCCATTTTTCTTGACAGAGAAAAAGTATGAGTCTAAATATAAATTGTTTGAATATATAATGTCTTGCGCCAGGGCTCTTGAATAACATCCCTCCATGGAAAGGACATATGTTCACTAGGGTCACAGTCTTTGATTAAAAAGATCTTTGAAAACTTAATACACCATGGTTTCTGATAACAGGGAAGTTTTAAAATATTTTCCCCCTTAAAGTTATTTTATTTTTTTCCAATTACATGTAAGATAATTTTCAACATTCACTTTTGACCGCTTTATCGTCCATGGGCTGAGAGATTGGGAAATAACTGCTGCCACTGCCACTGCTGATTCACTCACTCCCTAGCACTGCTCTTGCTTTGCTGGGGCATTAGTCTGTGCTGACATGGCCCATGCTGGATTGGGCTCCATTCTCCCACAGATGCCATAAACCTTTACTTCTTGCCTCCTAAGTTATCTTTGGTTTGTGTGGGCTGAAAGATGTGGAAACGGTCATTGCTGCCAATGATTCAATCTCCCCAACGTCTTCTCAGGGTTGGCTGGCTGATGCACGGTCAGCTTTGGACTGCTCCTCTCTCATTCTGACGTGACCAAGCTAATGTTCCAAGTTGTCTTGGTCTGAAAGTTTGCTTTACTCCCTCTTTTTGTGGATTATGATGCTCTAGAATTTGTTTAGAGCCATTTTAAAGGTCTCTGGAGGGGTTTGGGGAAAATAAAAACTTAGGTGACTCTCTGCCTTTATTGTAGCATCATGGCTATGTTTCTCCCTGGTAATTTCTTGGAAGACGCAGTCCAGGATCTTTTTTTTTTTTTTTTTATCATATCTTTCAGGTAGCCCAATAATGGCTTAAATTATTTCTCCTGGATCTATTTTCCTGGTCAGTTGTTTTTCCAATAAGTATTTGAAATTTTCTTCTAATTTTCTAAAAAAAATTATTTTTATTTTGTTCTACTGATTCTTGATGTTTCATACGGTCATAACCTTCCACTTGCCCAGTTTCATTTTTTAAGAAAATATTTTCTTCAGTTAATTTTTGTACTTTCTTTTCCATTTAACCAATTCAACTATTAAAGGAGATGTTTTCTTCAGTGGATTTTTTCCATTTAACCAATTGTATTTAAGGAATTGTTTTCTTTAGTCAGTTTTTGTTTTTCCTTTTCCAGGCTGTTCACTCTCTCTTACATATCTGTCATGTCTTTTTTCCAATTTTTTTCTAGTTCTCTTATTTGATTTCAAAAATCCTTTTTCAGCTCTTCCTAGAAGACTTTTGGGCTTGAAAATAATTATTTTCTCCTTTGAGACTTTGCATGCAAGTATTCTGACATTTTTGTCCTCTTATGATTTTGTGTTTTAATCTTCCCTGGCCCCATAATAGCATTTTATGTTCAGAGCTACTTTTCTTTGCTCATTTCTTACTCTAAGTAGTGACTTTTAAAGTTAATCTCTGCTCTTCAGGCACAGAGGGCATTGTCCCTACTTTCTTGTGCTGGGAACCAGGGGCCTGGTCACTGACTTTCTGTCTGGGATTTCAGGTGTTGACAGATTGCCCACTATGCGGAGGTGGACTGGTCCTAGCTACTACTATTGTGGTGTGAGTTCCAGGTTGGTGGTTGGGTTTCTGCACTAGGACTGAAGCTTAAATCCAACATAAGAAACTAGATGTGGGACCCTGTGTAAGGCAGTAACTCTATTTGCCTCAGTTTCCTCATCTGTAAAATGAGCTGGAGAAGGAAATGGCAAACTGTTCCATTTTCTGTGGCAAGAAAACCCCAAATGCCATCACATCATGTATGAATGAAGCAACTGCAGAAGAGAGAGACAGAGGAATTCCAGAGGCCTGTTCAAATTAGTTTAACACAGATCGGTCATTTTCATTTGGTCTATCATTTTTACCTTTCTCTCATTCCACTAATTCCTGAGGGAGTCTCACAGTTCCCTGTTACATAATAGAGATTGAATAAATGTGCATTGATTGATTGATTGATCAATTCATCTTGTTTTTGTAGATGGGAAGAAGAACCACAGGCAAATTTTATGAAAAGAATCTTATGGGTATCATCTCTCACATCCTAACCCTAGAAGCATTCTATAAACTCAAAAATTCAAAAGAAAGATAATGCTAAAATGATAATGATAAATGTGATTTTGACAGCACTTTATGGTTTGCAAAGTGCTAAATTATGTCAGTGATCCTCATAACAACCTTTTAAAGTAGATGTTAATGTTATCCTTGTTTTATAGATGAGGAAACAGAGTAATAGAGGGAAGTAAGTTGATAGCATTTGTGGTCAGTTGGTAGCATGGTTTTGCAGGAAGAACCCTAGATCTCAATTTAGAAGACCTGAATTTACTCCTCAGCTCTTACATTGACTAGCTGTGTGACCTTGGTTGATTCCCTTACTTTATCTGTGTATCAATTTTATCATCTGAATAATAAGCTGACTTATCTACACTATGTAATTTGTAGAAGAATTTTAGGAAAATATACCTAGCTTCAGTATTGTGTGCGTGTGAAAATGTAATTATTTTCCCATAATGTAAAAAGGAAATTCATGAGTTGTCCATTTGTACAAAAAATAGGAATCCTATTCTTTCAACGTATCATCAGAAGGGATGTTTGGAATCTCCTTTTAAGAAATTGACCAGTCAGTGGAGAAACTTGCTATTGCTAGAAAGAATAGGAATCCTCAATCATCTCTAGTACCAATAGAGAAATTATAGGCCATATGAATATTTGATTTAAACTTGAGAGAAAAGTATTTATGTAATTTGGACCAGTATAACATGCATCCTGCCTCCATACTTTTACTTCCATTATAAGATGGAATGATTATTTATACACACACATAATTTTAGTAAAGGTAACATAAATGATAGCAGAAGTGATCAGAAATTAAAGAAAATTACTAAATTACTTTATATCCAATAAATGTGGATGTTTTCTTTCTTAAAAAAGTGGATCACATAAGTGAAATACAAGTCATACCTACATGTCCAGCATCCTGACCTAAAGGTGAACACATTTAATGTTCTTTTCTGTAATATCTTGCTTTAAAACTCTGTGTAATAAAATGGGAAATACTGCAAAATTCTTGTGTCACCATTTGTCCTCATATTAATGGAGGGGAAGAAGTGCAAAGAATCCTGATTTGAGGAATTAGTTTTGAATCTATGTAATGGAGGTAGTTTTTTTGATCTTTTAGTTATAATTAACTTAATAGCATTTCTAGCTTTTAGGGGGACTATCTTAATTCCTAGAAAAGAATATATAATGACCTTTTTAATCTTCAAAGGGCTTTGCAAAAAGAAGATATTTTTGTCAAGTCACGTATTGAAATTTTTAGTTTACAAATATGGTCAATAACATGTTTATAGTTGACAGCAATGCTGGGCAACACTTATTTCAGTAGTTGGCTAGCCCTAAGAGAAGATAAACGAAATTAAAAGATGCTAAGAAAACTGAACCACAAATTATCTCTCATGTCTTCTCCACCTGATAATCTCAAAATTTCTTATTTGCAAATCAGTATTTTCATAAAACTTGGCTGGCCTTATTTTAAGTAATATGAGCCTCTATAATGCTATACAATTATATAATTGTCACCCACCAAAAGAAAAAAACAGAACCAATCATATGTACTCAGGTTTTTATAGAATCACAGATAGAGGTGGCAGGGACCTCATTACCCACATAGCACAATGCATACCTGTAAAAATAATATGCAATATAGCATACCTGACAGATGGCCATTGAATCTCTACTGAAGACCTTAAACAAAGGGTATCTATTCACTTTTAGGAAAGGTCATTATATCCTTGGTAGCCTTATTTTCCCTCTCAAATATCAATCTTAATTTTTCCCCTTTATAATTTTATCCATCATACCTCATCTTATCTTTAGGGATAAGGTAGACACATCTAATCATACATGTCATCCAAAGGAAAGATTTTTGAAAATATGAAATCAGCTATCTTGCTCAGCTTAAGCAGCTATCTTCTCGAGCCAAAATTTTAATTCTTTAATTGTGTTGAACAACTCAGTGAAGAAAAAGAATAACCAAAATTTGTAACAAAATTCACTCAAAAAGTATAAGATTTATATTTTTATATATTTGATAAAGTTTATTCCCTTGTTTGTTCCTTACATATTCAGCATTTCAGGTTTGTTTGTTTTTTTTGAGGGGAGACATATCTCTAAAAAAATATGGAGATATGACTGACTGACAAGATTATATCCCAAGCTTATGTACTTTTATATTTTCTGTTTGGCCTGGTTTAACACTGTAAAAAATAGTCAGTAGCCTATATGACAATGTGAAAAATTTGACAAGTTAATGAATGATTAATCAAGGTTTTTAATCAGTGAGGTTTCCTGAGAAGTGTAGTTCCTTGTATAAAGTCAATAGTATAATCGCCATATTTTAGTTCATGTGTTACTGTATTAACAGCTAGGATCAAATTCCTCTCTATTATGTTACATGAGACAAGAAAATATTGGATTGTCAAATATTTTTGTTATTAAAGATAGAAAATAGCCATACAAGTCTATTTTGTGATTCTTCTCTCCTCTTTTTGTCAAAAGTTCATACTATTAAACTGCCTAATGGAAGGAAGTGCCATTTCTACTGAGTTTCATCAAAAGTCTAAACTGTCATGCTATGAGAATTTAATTGGACTAAAGTGAATATTTGACATGCAGAATAGAGCTGTGTCATCAAGACTCCACAGGAACTGAGTACTTGGTGACTGATGGGTGAAAGATAATGTAGATTTTAATAGAAGGTCAGGGGATTTCAAGAGTTTTACTATGTAATTACCAGAAGTTGCCGGTGAGATGGTGCATGTCAAATAAAAAAATTATAGTTTAACAGTGAGGACCAGGGGTTTCATGTTTTTTTTTAAATGAAAATTCTTAGAAAAATAAGAAATTGAAAACAAAAGTTATTAAAATATATGGTTTTGAGATAGGCATTTAAAAATCTTAAAATGAAAATATTAGAGTAGAACACCTTCATGACACTCTTGTTTGGAATTACTGTCAATACTTGCCTATAAAAGAGAATTTGATTATATTTGGGGAAGATTTTTATGTCTTTGATTTTAACTGATGGAATAATGAAATATAACTTACATTATAAAATATTTCAAATATCTAAATATTTCTTCCTATATTAGTATTGATTGTACTAATATGACTGGGAAATGGCATATCTTTCCCTGATTTCATATATTTATATACTGGAGATTTACCTCCAGAAAACTAATACAGAGAAATATATGAAAACCTTTGCTTCCACAAGGCACATAAAATGTACTTTAATTAGGCAGTTTGGTAGTAGGGAAGTTTTGCACAAAGGAAAAAAGTATTGCAAACTAAACCTGCAAAGAGATAACAAACCTTCCCGAAAACTCATATCTAATACTCAAAACTCTCTTTCTGGAGTGTAGAGTCATATACATATACGTACCAATTCATTATAACCCTTTTTCCATTTAGGTCTTTACCCTCAGACATGGGGGTTTTAAAAGGAAAATTACCAGTTTATATCTATTTTCTTCCATCCAGTGAGAAAACTGGAAATTTCTAAAGTTAACAAAGATCTAGATATTAATTTGTTCAGCAGACCAATGCAACCAAGGAAGGAATAATATTGAAATAGTAAGCTGTTTTAATTTTTGAAATAAAGTAATGGTAAAGCAACAGAAAACAAGTTCAGGTTTACTTATCTTTCCCTCCAGAGTAGCTTAAAACTCAAAAATTTCTTCAGATTGGACTGATCCAATAGGAAAGGTAAGAATAAATTCTCAAAATTAATTTTATGTATGTGTGTGTGTGTGTGTGTGTGTGTGTGTGTGTGTGTTGGTGGTAGGAGTAGCGCTAGGTTGCCTTGAAGTTATAAAATACCTAAGTGTCTCTCTCTCTCTCTCTCTCTCTCTCTCTCTCGTCTCTCTCTCTCTCTCTCTCTCTCTCTCTCTCTCTCTCCCTCTCCTCTCTCTCTCTCTCCCTCTCTCTCTCTCTCCAAAAGTAATTTAAATGGGAAGATCTTTCCCATTCGCTAATATGCCCATGTGATCTGCATGGGTCACATGCAAATCTGAGTTACATGGAGCCTGTGGTGGGAGGAGTTTGCTGAATGAGTGGAACAGGAAGACACAGAACTAGAGCAGAACTAAGAAGAATAAAGAAAGAAAGAAAACAGTTGGTAGCATGAGTGGGAGACTTTGTGGTCTTGTTTAAGGGAAACTGTTTTACGATTTGTTTAAGGGAGCTGGTTTGTGAGAAGTCTAATAGAAGGTGGGGATGGTGCTACCCTCTTCTATTTCATGATTTAGAGTTGCATCAGCATATTAATGGCTGCTGTGGGTACTGTGAATACTGTGATGGCATGAAACACTCTCTCTCTCTCTCTCTGTGTGTGTATATATATATATATATATATATATATGTATATGTATATATATGTGTGTGTATTTCTGTGCATATGTACGTATGTGTATATACAGGCATGTATATGTATGTGTGTGTATATTTGTGTGTGTGGGAATATACATATATAGGTATGTATCAGCAAAGACCTGGAAATACAGAGAAGGGTCTGCTGTATAGGTGCTTAAATATGCTTTTCTAAAAGGAAAGCAACTTTTAAGAGGTCAACAATCACTTTATTCAACTACATATATCATTCACTTGATTCAGGGGAATAAGTCAGCACTCTGAGCTTCAGAGAAAATACAGAAAAACAAAGACCATTCAAAAGATAGGACTTCCAACTATCTGACCATAAGAAATATATACGCCACAGATCAACAGACAGTTCCAATTGTCTCATCATACATGCAGAGTTAGCAGAGGGGTCACTACAGCCAGATAGCTCAGGAGGAGAAATTGAGGCTGGTAATCTTGTACAGCTCTTCAAAAAAAGTCAAATACAAGTCATGTCATCATTTCTCTGATATCATGGTCTTCCTCAAAAACAAAGGACAAACACAACCTGTGAGTAGACTGAGCTGCCTGAGTGGGGACCCAGTTAGCTGGGTAACATAGCTAAACCTCTCCCTTCTGTGTCCCTCTCCCCTTCCTTCTCCTCTCCAAAGGAAGGAATTTGGATGACCAGAGGTTGCACAGTTAACTTAGGGTTTACTGGCTAGATGTCTTTCTTTCTCTCATTCTGTATTTCTTGTCTTTCCCAAAATTTTAAACCCAGTGCACTCTGAAGCCCATAGATTGGACAACAATAGGTCCCGTGCAACCACCACTTAATGACTATTCTCTGAACCATCCTGGCTTAGAATGATTATCAATAATAAATGTTTCCCTTTCCCTTCCAGCTTGATTTAGTTACTTTTTTTTCTTTTGCTCATTAAAAGGGTCATTCCCTGACTACTTCTTAAAGAGGTCTATTCACTGAATGGGCATTAACTCCCTCTAAGTGAGTACCTGAAAATGTCTTAGCCTAAAATGATACATTGCACTATGATCTGTCTTCAGTCATCCTGATGAATATCTGGTCACTGTATACAGATGGCTCAGGAGGAGAAAGTGAGGCTGCTGACTTTCCACAGCCCTCTCTCACTCAAAACAAAGTCAAATGCAATCAAATGCATCATCATCATTTCTCTGATGTCATGGTCTTCTTTGAAAATGAAGAACAAACGCAAATCCTTACAAACAATCCTTACTAATAGAGAGAGAGAAGCACTAACATCTGGGATTTGAAAACCAGAGATCTTCTTCATGGCTTCCCAGAGTCTTGTCTGGCCAAAGAAACACTTGCAATGAGTAGGCCCCAAAGTAAAACATCACCTCAGAGTATTTATACACTTTTCAGAGCCAGAGAGCAACAAAACTTTGAAAACCGGTGCCTCATTAGGAACTAAGGAAAAGTGTGGGCTTTCCCTAATCAAATTTCCATTAATGGGCAGGCCCATCAATGAGTAGGGAAGATCTTTGACTTGCTACTTAACAATACAATATATTAGATGATGGATATTGTGTAAGTTTTCCACGTTTCCATTACCAATGCATTTCATCTCTTATCATTGATAGAGAATTTTTATATGGATATTTTGAGATTTCTGTGCTCCTAAATGTAGTTCTAACCCCATATGGTCACCAGCTGGGCTGACACTTCTCATGTTGCTCTACTTCCTGGTTTAATCGACATGAGCTGTGGAAATGGAATCCTTCCCTTCACCCCTCATTTCTTTCCCTACACTTTTCATTCTGGATCCCTGAACATTAGTCAAAATAGTCTTTTCTTTTTCTCTGCCTCAGTTATTCCTGTTACCTTATAGAGCATTTTTCCAATAACAGTTTTTCATGCTAACAAATAGAATATCAACTACAATATCAATATATTCAATCTCTAAATTATAAAAGGCTTATGTTCCAGAAGTTTCCATTAAAGTTGCTTTCAAAAAAACACAGCAGGTGAATTCTTTAGAAATATCTAGCTTTAATTGGCAATAAATATTCATTGAATTAAATTAGCTTTTAAATTCAGCCCATAAAAAGCTATTTATTGCATCATATAGCTGAACTATGATGCCAATAGTACTATACAATCTAGCCACCATGTTTAACAGTGTGTCTATGGCAAAATGCATTTGAACTTGTAACTTTGGATTCTAGGAGCCCATTTCTTCCTTTATAGCCCATGCAAAAGGAATACTTATTCCTTCCAGTTTCTTTCCTTTTTTCTACAACTAAATATTAGATACTTACAAAACAAAATCATTGGCACTATCTTCAATGGTGATAGAGCAGGGACTACAGAAGAGTAGAATTTGTAGGAACAAGCACTTTGTTGGAAATGGAAACAGATGGTTAATATTCTTAACATCAAGGCTACTCTATGGAAGCATTTATCCATGCTGAAAGACATCAATGACCATTCCTAGGATGGCTGGGGAGTCAATACAGTAAATATAGAATTAGATTTGGGAGTTCACATATCTGGGTGATTGGAGGCTTTACTGTAAAGGGGTGGGTAGGATGTAGAACAATGAAGAATCTGCAGAAAATGTTGCATTAGTATCACTTGCTTATTGTAGAAGTATTTGGGGGATGAAAATTCAAGAAAAGCTAGTCTTGACAGTGTCATGAGAAAAATTATAGAAAATACAGAATAAATACTTGGCTATGATTTTTTTGTAGGGAAGACAGAAGAAAATAGGTAATAAATTTGGGTACGATGGTTAAAAAGTAGCAGTGCATGGATGATGACAGACTCCAGAAAGGAAATGAAATAAATGCCAGTGTTGTAAAATGGAAAGTTAAAAGTCAGTATGATTTTCTTTCCCTGGGGGTCAGATGCTAGTGATAAGGATTGGGATAGGGCATATTTTGTGGGATATAAATTAAGCCAGTATATATTTAAGATCTATTTCAAATTTGCCTAAGATCATGATTGCTACCCTTGCTTTTTTGCATCAGATGAAGAATAATAGATTTTATTCCAGCCTTTTATTTTAATTCCGTGTGTATCCCTCATTTTAAAATATGTTTTTTATAAGTTCCATATTGTGGGCATCTAATTTTTAATCAATTCTATTATGTATTTCCATTTTATGAGTGAATTAATTCTATTAATATTCAGTTATAATTACTATTTTCATATTTGCGACCATCCTATTTATCTTCACTATTATCCTTCCCAGGTTCTCTTTTTACTCTATGCTTTCTCACAAATTTAGATTACTTCTAATCACTGCCTCGCTAATCCACAGTTTTTAAGGATCCCTCCCTTTTCTTCTCCTCTTACCCACATGTACTTTAATCAACCCCCTTCCTCTAAGAGTTCCTCCCTTAATTCTCTCCCTTCAAATTCATAAACTATGTAAGCTTCTAAATGTTCCTTTCTCATTCTGTCCTCTTACATCATTTCTTAATTAATGTATTTTTTTTTACTGTTCTAGATGTATATATTTTTCCCTCTTTAAACCAGTTTGATGAGAGATTGAGTATTAATAAAATTTTCATATATAGGAAGTAAACAGTTTGACCTTAAGTCTCTTATACTTAGTCTTTAATGTTTGCCTTAATTTTTTCCTGTACCTTACATCTTGAATTTTCCATTGAATTCTACTCTTCTTTTTCATCACAAATACCTGAGTCTTTCAACGCATTAAACATCTTTTTGTTTCTTTTTCAGTCAGGATTATAGTCAACTTTGCATGGTTAGTTATTTTTGGTTACAACCCCAGCTTTTTTACTCCTTGAATCATAGCATTTTAGGACCTATGGTCTTTTAATTAGAAGATTCTAGGTTTTGTGTTATCCTGATTGTACCTCAACAGTGTTTACATTATTTTCTTTTTCTTCTTGCTCTTAATATCTTCTCTTCAATTTGATAGCTTTCATTCCTGCAAATTTTCCTCCAGGAATTGCTTTCAGGTGGTGATCTGTGAACTTTTTTCTACTTCTTTTCATCTTCTTTTTCTAGCAATTTCCATTAATAATTCACACAATTTCCATTAATAATTTCTTGTAAATTTGGATCAATATTTTTTGTCATAGGATTCAGATAGTCCAACAATTTTTAAATTGTCTCTCCTCAATCTGTTCTCCAAATCAGCTGTTGTCCTAATGAGATGTTTACTGTTTTACTTTTTCATTCTTTTGATTTTGTTTTATTATTTATTTGTATCTAATAATGTCTTTAACTCTCTCTTGTCCATTTCCAGTTTTCAAGGAGTTATTTTCTTCCTTAAGTTTTTGGATCTATTTGTCCAATTGGTTGACTTCCTTTTCATTATTTTCTAGGCTTCTAAGGCTTACTCTTATTTTTTCCCTAATTTTATCTTCAGCTATCTTACTTGATTTTTGAAGTCTTTCTAAAGTATTTCCAAGAATAACTCTTTTTGTGCTTATGACCATTTTTCCTTTTTCTTTCAAGAAGTGACTTTTTTTCCCCTTAGCTTCACTATCTTTTTCTGACTATAAATTCAGATTTTCTCTGTCTATATAGTAGTTAACTATGGTTGGGTTCTTTCTCCTTTGCTTACTCATTTTTATTTTGTTTTATTTTATTTTACCAGCCTATTTTTATAACTAGGTTCTAGTCCCAAGGGATGGGGAAGGATTCTCCAGGTCTTAGGTCCATCTTACTGTTATTTTCTTTTCTTCCAGCTTTCTTCTCTCTAGGTCTTTATTACCGTCTGTTTATAGCTGTCATATACATCTCAATCACTTTTTGGAATGATTGTTTTCACAATTCTTCAGAGACTGTAATGTCTGATAATTCACAACTGAATAGTAGCATTCTTGGAATATTTGCATAAAAAACCTGGGAGGGAAATAGTCTTTTGTTGCAAGGAGTAGTAGTTGAGTTCACAAAAAGAGCTTTTCCATTTCTCAAAGGAAATGCATTCTCCTGTTTAATTTTCAGTCCAACTCATCAATTTTCCATGTCTGTCCAGGATATCTACAGTGAAGAGCAAGCTGTATAGCAGTGTTTCCTAATCTGTGGCAATGGACTTTTTTTTTCTTTTTACTATTTTGATAATATTGTTTAATTGCAATCAGTTCCCTTAATAGTTATATATATATATATATATATATATATATATATATATATATATATAATTATTATATACATGTAAAAACATTATTCTGAGGAAGAATCTGTACGCTTCACCACATGGGGTGCTTGCTTGAACTACATAAAATATGTTGAGAAGCATTATTCTATAAGTTTGTTTACTCAGCTACATTGATAGTAATCTGGATAGTAATTAACACCAAGAAAACACAGGTGCTTCATCAGCCAGTACCACACCATCCATGTGTGGAACCATTGGTTACACCAAATGGAGAAGTTGTGAATGCTGTAGATAAGTTTGCTTACCTTGGTAGTGTACTTTACAGGGATGTTCATATTGACAATGAGGCTGATGAACACATTGTCAAAGCTAGCTCAGTGTTTGGAAGGCTTCAAAAAAAAAAGCTTAGGAAGAAAGAGTTATTATAATGACTACCAAATGGAAGGTCTACAGAGCTGTTGTGTTGACCTCATTGTCGTATGCCTGTAAAACATGGACAGTCTATCAGTGCTATGCCAGGAAACTGAATCACTTCCATTTCAACTGTCAGGAAGATTCAAAGGATCACCTGGCAGGATAAGGTACCAGACCTTGAGTCTGGCAGGACAAGGTACCAGGTCCTTGCTTGAGCTGAACTGCCAAGCATTCAAACTATGCTTCAGAGAGCACAACTCTGATGGTCTGGCTACATGGTTTGAATGGAAAATATATGCTTGCCTAAAAGACTATTTTGTGGAGAACTCACATGGGGCAAGTGATCACATGGTGGTCAAAAGAAGCAATTCAAGGACACTCTCAAGATCTTTCTCAAGAACTTTGAATTTGACTGTGCAACATGGGATATATTGGCTCCATATGGCATGCCCACATCAGAAAGGGTGCTGTGTGCTATGAACAAAGGGGAATTGAGGCAGCATGAAGTAAATGTAGGATGTGCAAATTTGGAGTAACCACCTCATATGTTCTCACAATTTGTACCCAACTTGTGGTCGAGCATTCCAAACTCATATTGGTCTGATCAGCCACAGTCAAACACAATGAAATTTTACTTTATCACGATGATGTCATTTTGGTCCTCTTCAAGAAGAAAGAACAACAACCAAAAAATTTGTTTGCTTCTTGTCTCTGACTTTATATATCTTGATTCCCTTAATGATAGACCTGTATTTTGCCTCTTTTGGTATTTTCAGTGACTGGCACATAGTAGGCATTGAATAAATGCTTATTGTCTGGTTGACTGAAATATATTCCTCTGTAAACTATATGCATTAAGTACAGCAACAGGTAGCTAATGTAAGCCAAGCTGCAATCTGATTATTAAAAATAAGGCTACATAAAAGAAGTGTACTAATATATTTCTTGGTGTAAAATAAACAATGACTTTATCAGAATAAGAGTCTGTCACTTTGTGTCTTCATCACTGCCCAGGAAGATAATTCTGTGACTGCCACATTATTCTGTGAAGATAATGTCTGCTCTAGTTTGTGTTTGACATAACTGAGGGCATCTCTGAGCACTATTCCTCAGGGTTCTGAGTTTCTGGTAAAGAGAGGCATAGAGTTTGGAGAGATCATGAGAGTAAAAATATTGTGTTACAAGTGTTTAGCCCAGGCAAAGCATGTGAGCTCCTCATCACTCAGCATTTCCTCAAAAACTGGTTTGTCTCATCCAATGTGAGCCAATCCTAAACACAATAAAGGTCAGGTAACTTTACAGGCTCTAGAAACTGAGGTAGGGAATACTGAATATATACACATATATGTATACATGTATATATAGATAGATAGATAGATAGATAGATAGATAATGTGTGTTTTGTGTGTGATGTGTGTGTATACACACACACCACACACAAAACACACATTTGGATCAGGTCTCAGTACTGCAGGAAGAAAGAGAAGCTAAGAAATAGAAAAGAGAAAGGGTTTTTCCACCCTCAAGTATAAGTCAGTGCCATTGCACAAAAACAGTAGCCAGAGTTTTGTATTTGAGGAATAGCATGCAGATTGTGTAGGACTTATGTAGATAAATAAACTTAAAGAAGACTGAAAAATGTAGGAATAAGCCAGTTGTGAAGAGCTTACAATACCAAACAGAAGACCAATGTAAAAATACTCAGTTTCAGAATTTGTAAAGCAGATGAGCAGACCATGGGTCCTTTATGTTGACAGTAAAGTACTCATTCTTCATTATTCTGTTCTTGAGCAGTCTTTTGACCTCTTAGTTACATCCCAGTAATAGTGAAAGCAAGGTACTGACCATGGTGCTGATTCCAATAGTCCAATATGCTTGTAAGCCTTTGAATATAACTAGATGACAAATTACCATGATAGTACAGATTTTACTGCTTAGTACCACTCAGGTGATGAAATTGACGTTATATTTCTGTAAGATGTTTGCCTATATGAATCAGATAAGTATTTTGCTCAATTCATTTTTAATGTAGAATGTAACTCTAAGAATGGTAAACTACACCTACTGTTCTTCTTGTGCATCATTTAAAAATTAAGGTTAAAGAAAAGATATCAATTTCATACAAAGTCAAAATTAATCCCAGTATTTCAAGTTCTTTTTTTCCATTTGATATCAGTTGTTTCTCCATCTGGGAATCTAATCTCATTTTAAATACTTATTTTTTCTACAGTGTTCCATGTTTAAAAATTACTGGATTTTTAAAATTGGATAATGATAATAGTATAAGTTACTCCAGATTTGTCTTTGGGCTTCAATTTTACAAAATGTTTATTATATTCTGAAAATGACTGAAGTATGATATTAATAGTGCACTAAATTTTTGCACTTTATAAGTGGGTTGCAAACCCAGAACTGGGGACAACTAGAAGTTCTGAAGATTCTCGAGAGGGTGATGAAGTCAAAGTTATTTTATAATGCTAAGATAATTTGTTTTTTAATATAATAAATATACATAGATACAGTCCACTTAAAATACTCTTTTTGTGGTGTCCTCAATAACTTTTAATACTATAAAGTGGTCCTGGGATCAAAAGATTTGAGAACCACTATACTATAGGAAGATGTTATTATCTGTTCTCTAACTATATGTCTATATGTCCATCAGCTCAAAGGAAGAAGTTAATATTTAAATCATCAGAAAAAAAGACCCATGATTCCATTAGACAGTGAAGATAATTTTAAGTCAAATTTAAAGAGGCTTACTGTTCAGAGTGATGGTATCACTGCACTAGTTAGCTCATATATTGAATATTTCATCAATTCTATTCACGGTATTTTGCAAAGAATGTGTATAAGGTAGAAGTATTATGAGGAAGAAAAACAGAATAGTTGGTACTAACATTGACTATACATAATCTAGCTTTTGTCTAGTCTTAATATGTGCTGATTTATGCTTTGTATTTTTCTCAGATTGAAAGTGGATTAAAAGGCAATTGGGTTTAGAATCTAAAGATGTGGTGCTGAGTAAAAGATGCACCAATTAATAGTTGGATAATAGTTGAGCAATTTAGGACCTCTGAATTTAGTTTTCCCCTGTAACAAATGGGAAGCATAATAAGTGAAACTACCACAAAAAGTTTTTTGAAGTAATCATGAAATAAAGTGTGTAAAGTGCCTTACAGAGCAAGCACTAGCACCATATAACACTATACAAATCCTGGTCATTAATATTATTCTTATGAAAGTTGAAAGAACATTAAATTTGGGGGGGGGAGCAAAATCCCAGCTGAAGGTTAAGTGCAATTATATGTTAAATAAATGCTTTTTGTTTTGATCCTAGTAGTATAGGCATGCAGATTCTTTGCGCACCACTAAATGGAATGTGTTTCGCAAACATACACTTAATATTTATTGATTTCCACTGAATTTAAAATATTCACCTGAGGGAAGAAATGAAGTTAGCATAAAATCTTTATCATAACATAAGGAGAGAGTTATTCTGTCCTCTCACTATTACTGTCTTTTGGATCCATGTCCTCAAAATGCTCTGTGATTAAGTCAACATTCTTTTATATTTGGAGGGGCATTTCCTTTTGATATAATTTGTATAAGGAACTCCAGCTGTGAATATCCCCTCTTTTAAAACAGGTTAGCGACTTGGTTACACTTAATAGTCGCAGTCACCTGGGTCCTGAGATGTTAAATGGCATACCACTTAAGTCAGAAAACTTTACTTCCATGAATGTGCAGGAAGTTCATAGAACTGAAGAAGCACTCAAATGGAAACTTGAATGCCTTTACACAATAGAAATCATTGGTCAACTATACAAGGTTTATTTTTTTTTATGATCATAGTAAACTCAAAGGAGCTTTCTTGTGAATGCACAGACCTGTAAGGAATGTATGTGTCAAAGAGCAGATTTGAACTCAAGACTTTTCATTATTACAATACCAGCTATCACTGTCTTAGGAAGACTAAGTAAACTTCATGGCTTTCAAGGGGATGTACCTTTTACATAATGAATATTCTCATTCATATTTCTGTCGTGAGTTGTGCAAAATTAAATGGCATAGCAGTTATGTTCCACTTAGACATCACTAAGAAATTCTTATATTTTTCATAACTGATATCATTTGCATCCCTAAATATCCTTTTCTAAAATGAATTCATAGTCATTACTTTTGTGCCCAATTTTGTCTACACTTATAAAACAAGAGAACTCTATAAGGATATCAATATGTCGTTTTCATCTCTAAAATTTTATGATTCTTTGATCTTAAATGAAACTTTACTTTCCATCTACATTTGTTGCTCTCATCAATTTATGACCCTGTTCTGGACTAGCAAGAAGTTTTTTTTTTTTTATTTATTTAACTTTTTACATTCATTTTCACAAAATTTTGGGTTTCAAATTTTCTCCCCTTTTCTCCCCTCCACCCATCCCAATACACCGAACAATCTAATTTTCCCTATCTCCAATCTTGCCTCTCTTCTCTCATCCCCCGCTTCTCTTCTCCCCATCTTCTCTTTTGTCCTGTAGAGCCAGATGACTTTCTATTCCTCATTAACTGTATGTCTTATTTCCTAGTAGCAACAACAATACTAAACAGTTGTTCCAAAAACTTGAGTTCCAAATTCTCCCCATCCCTCCCTCCCCACTCATTCCCTTTGGGAAGGCAAACAATTCAATATAGGCCCTATATGTGTGGTTTTGCAAATGACTTCCATAATAGTCGTGTTGTGTAAGACTAACTGAATTACCCTCCATCCTATCCTGTCCCTCATTGTTTCTATTCTGTCTTTTGATCCTGTCCCTCCCTGAGTGTTGACGTCAAATTGCTCCCTCCTCCCATTGCCCTCCCTTCCATCATCCCCCCCTTGCTTATCTCCTTCTCCCCCACTTTCCTGTACTGGAAGATAGGTTTTCATACCAAAATGAGTGTGCATTTTATTCCTTCCTTTAGTCAAATGTCATGAGGGTAAACTTCTTGTTTTTTTTCTCAGCTCTCCTTTTACCCTCCACTAAAAAGTCTCCTGCTTGCCTCTTAAATTACAAATAATTTACCCCATTCCATTTCACCCTCTTTCCTCCCCCTACCTTTTCTCATCATTTACCTTAATTTCTTTTAAGATATGGTCCCATCCTATTCAACTCACTCTGTGCTCTCTGTCTCTGCATGTGCATGCATGTGTGCATGTGTGTGTGCATGCATGGGTGTACGTGTGTGTGTGATCCCACCAACTACCCAGATATTGAAAAGTTTTAAGAGTTACAAATATTGTTTTTCCAAGTAGGAATGTAAACAGTTCACTTTTGGTAAGTCCCTTATGACTTCCCCTTGCTGTTTACTTTTTCATGCTTTTTCTCATTCTTGTGTTTGAAAGTCAAATTTTCTTTTCAGCTCTGGTCTTTTCATCAAGAATGATTGAAATCCTCTGTTTCATTGAAAGACCATATTTTCCCCTGAGGTATTATACTCAGTTTTGCTGGGTAGGTGATTCTTGGTTTGAGTCCTAGTTCCTTTGACTTCTGGAATATCCTATTCCATGCCCTTGGATCCCTTAATTTAGAAGCTGCTAGATCTTGAGTTATCCTGATTGTATTTCCACAATACTGGAATTGTTTCTTTCTAGCTGCTTGCAATATTTCCTCCTTGACCTGGGATTTCTGGAATTTGGCCACAATGTTCCTAGGAGTTTCTCTTTTTGGATCTCTTTCAGGTGGTGATGGATGGATTCTTTCAATACTTACTTTGCCCTCTGGTTGTAGAATCTCAGGGCAGTTTTCCTCGATAATTTCATGGAAGATGATGTCTAGGCTCTTTTTTGATCATGACTTTCAGGTAGTCCCATAATTTTAAATTGTCTCTCCTGGATCCATTTTCCAGGTCAATTGGTTTTCCCACGAGATATTTCACATCCTCTTCTATTTTTTCATTCTTTTGGTTTTGTTTGGTGATTTCTTGGTTTCTCAGAAAGTCATTAGACTCCATCTGTTCCATTCTAATTTTGAGAGAACTATTCTCTTCAGTGAGCTTTTGAACCTCTTTTTCCATTTGGCTAATTCTGCTTTTGAAAGCATTCTTCTCGTCATTGGCTTTTTGAACCTCTTTTGCCAATTGAGTGAGCCTATTTTTCAAGGTGTTATTTTCTTCAGCATTTTTTTGGGTCTCCTTTACCAAGTTGTTGACCTTTTTTTTCATACTTTTCTTGCATGTCTCTCATTTCTCTTCCCAGTTTTTCCTCCCCCTGTCTAACTTGCTTTTCAAAATCCTTTTTGAGCTCTTCCAAGGCCTGAGCCCACCCGACATCCCCCTGGGATGTCTGGGATACAGAGGCCCTGCCCTCGACGTCTTTTCCTGATGGCAAGAATATTTCATCATCATCAGAACCGAAAGGCGGGAACATTTGCACTTGCTCAAAGAAGCTCTCTATAGTCTTATTTTTCTTCCCTTTTCTGGGCATTTTCCCAGCCAGTTACTTGACTTCTGAGATTCCTCTCCACCCCCTCCTATATCGGCCCAGCTAGTGCTTGGGGTCTGAGATTCAAATGGGCTTTCCATGGCAGGCATGTATGCGATTCAATGTGAGCTTCAGTTCTGTGCTGGGGTGGGGACAGGGCTGCCTCCCAGGCTCAGTTCCCTCAGGGGCTTTATGCAGAGACCTTCAGTAATGAAGATCCTGCCTGCTGCTGGGGAGTCCTGGGCCGCCGCCACTGCCTCCGCCGCTTCCTTCCCCTGCCTCTGGCTCTGCCACTTCATCCCAAGGGGGCCCGAGTCACGGAGACACCCCGCACCCCTCTCGGCCAGCCTAGACGTCTCTCTCACTGACCTGTAGCGTCTGTGGGTGGAGGGAACTTCTCAGCTGCCGGAGGTTCCGTCCCTGAAGCCTGCTCATATCTGTTCCTCTGGGCCGCCCTGCCAGGGCAGCACAGCGGTGGACTCTGCTTTCCGGGGTGCAATGGACCCTGGGGATGGCTCTCCAGGGCTCTATGGAATGGAAATCTCTTCCACTGTGTTTCTGCACACCCTGCAGTGATCCAGAATTTGTCAGGAGCTCTTCTTACATTAAATCCATGGGCTGTGGGCCAGGAGCTAGCATATGTGAGTCTTTCTCCCCTGCCATCTTGACTCCACCCCCAAGAAGAAGTTTTTAATAACTTGTTATTAACTGAATAACTGACTGCTATTCCTCTTCAGAGTGTACTCCTTATTCATTTCTAAAGGACTTTATCACTTCACAGAAACCTTCATCTGGAAATCTCACTGTATCCCTGGACTATTCTCCTATTGGAGGTATCCTTATACCTGAGACCTGTAGGTTGATTTGCTGGTTGCATGCAGAACCTTCCTTTTAAAGAGAAGGCCCAGGACAACCATGTCTTTATCCCCCTTCTGGTTGCACTCTTGATTCATGTTGAACTGTAGCTGTCCTAGTCCTCCCTTCCAGAATGCCTGAATTTTCTTCAGCTGGAGAGATTCAAATGCTGCTCTAATTATCATCTCCCCCCACACCCCCACCCTCCACCCTATTCCCTGCCCCGGCAACCACTTTGAAGCAGCAGCCACTAATTCTATGGGAGACTGAAGAATGAACTTGTAATACTTTTTTCCTATAGTTACTTTTATTTAAAAATAGATTTCATAAAGAACAAAGACTAAGCACTTATCTAGTCTTAGTGTTTTGTTCCTTCCCAGTGTTATCTAAAGTGTCTGTGTTACACAGTGGAATTTACTGAAATAAAAATCTGATAAAGCAATAACCAAGTTAAAACAACACATTCTTACATAATGAAACCCTAGAAAACAATTAAGGGCGAAAGATAAAGGATTTCCCCTTTCATACAAAAAGACTGAAATAGAATGATTGCGTGACTTATTAAATCAAGAATCCCATAAAGTTAATAAACACCTCTTGTAATTTGTCAGTATTGTACATTCAAAAGAAAACCTCTGTAAGTCCTATGTGAATGGAATGAACTCCATTCAACCACATAACTACATACTTGGAAAATAATTCCTTTTGGGTGAAGGAGGTGAAGTTTGCATTCAGTTGTTTCTTTAATTCCTTAAACTTCCTATAAAACATGGATATGTGTATATATATATATATATATATATATATATGTGTGTGTGTGTGTGTATGTATGCATGTATATATATGTATGCATGTATGTATGCATGTATATATGCATATATGTGTGTGTGTATATATATATATATGTATGTATGTATGTATATAATTTTCGTTAAACCTGTCTTTGTTTCATGCCTGGTGTTGCACAAGTAAGAACAATTTCCTCTGTGTGGATTCTTTGTTCTCTCTCTCTTTTTTTAAACATGCTATTTCAAGTCTTGAGATGCTAAGATAATAGACTGATTAGAAAAACACACACACACGAGTTTTTACCAAAATGGGTTCTTTCATTCAATTATTATATTTATTCCAATCTTTGAGTATAGCATTCAGGGCACCCATTATATAGATATACTTACATGTGATTCTTATAGTACATAATGCAGGAAGCACAGTGTGGTGAAATAATACTGGATTTTGAAGTCTATGTACCTCTCTTCAAAATCTGGCATTTCAAAGTATTAACTTTGTAACTTACATAAAATCACAGTTCTCTAATCCTTAGTTCCTAATTTATAAGAAAAAGGGAAGTTGGATGACATGGCCTTGAACATCAATTATTGCTCTAGATTAGGACATCTTAGCAACTTTTGGTTAAGACAATGAGCCCCTTCTCAAAAAGAAATATAGAAAGAAGTTTCCAAGATTCAAAGAAATAAATATTAAAATATCTAAGATAGGAATAAATTAAGTTCATAGACCACCACTTAATATCTTTTGCTCTAAATTTATTATCCTTTTTTATTAACATAGACATTATTTTATCAGTGTATGGTAAACATTCACCAGGTCATTTTATCATACAGAAATCTTTTTCATGTTTTTCTTCTAGTATAACCTAAATATTTTTATTAAAAGAAGGAAAACAAAATAGAAATCTAACATGAGGAATCATTAGCAACAGAGATATATGCAAATACAAAGTCACTTAATTTTTTTTTTCATATGGAGACTACTTTGGTGAATGTCCTTCTCAAGTCTTGCATTAACCTTCTCTTCATTTTTAATCTAATAGAAGATGAGGGGTGGGGAAGTCAAGAAGAATTTTCTTCCATTTCTTCTTCTACCTTTTTCTGTTCCTTTCTTCATACTTTTCTTCCTATATTTCTCCTATTTTGTTCTTCTATTTTTCTTTCTCCATTTTATTTTTCCTTCCACTCATTTCCTAGTCATACTTATCATTATTAATTTTGATATTCTGTTTTACTTCATTATTTCCATTAAAATTCTTTCCTGCATGTTCTAATTATTCCTTGTTGTATCTGGTTAAATGAGCATATTGCTCACACCCAAATGGCAAAAATAAACAATGTCAACTGGACAATTACTACACTATGTTGATATTCTTTGTAAATTTCTCTTTTTTTTAGAAGAAAAACATTTATTTGGACATTAGAAAGATAAATCCCAGAACCAGAAAGCAAAATCTATCATAATAACTAAGAAGTCAATACACATTATCACCTCAGGTGACAAAGCCATTCCCAGAACCTTCCCACAAACAGGAACCTAAGCTGTGCCTTTCCAGCTGTGAGTAGACTGACTGGCTTCCTTCCAACTATGCTTCATTCTTCCTGTTCAGCAAGCTCATCCCATCACATGTGACTTTGACTTCCATATGGTCTAAGTAAGTCATATGGGCCTATTCATGAGTGGGAAAGATTTTCCCATTTACATTATCATTACACTAGTGCAACACTTAGACTGTCTTGATTTTCTTTCACTTTTAAAATACAATTGCCAGCTCTCACCACCAAATTTTTTCAGTTAATTCTTTTCTTGATAAAATTTTTGGTTAATTTTTTTGTTTATTTATTTATTTATTTTAAGTCTTCAACATGCATTTCCACAAAATTTTGAGTTTCAAATTTTCTTCTCATCTCTCCCCTCCCCTCATCACAAAATGCCTTGCATTATGATTGCCCATTCCACCAATGTGCCCTCACTACTAACACCTCTCCCTTCCCTTATTCTCATCTTCTCTCTTGTCTTGTAGGGCAAGATACATTTCCATACCTCATTATCTATAATTCTTATTTCCCAGTTGTACACAAAAATAATTCTCAATCTTTGTTCCTAAAACTCTGAGTTCCAACTTCTCTTCCTTCCTCCCTCCCGAAACATCCCTACTGAGAAGGCAAGCAATTCAATATAGGCTATATATGTATAGTTTTGCAAATGGCTGCCATAATCATATATAAGAATATG
>JAJHZJ010000926.1:1502500-1578075 GCA_023548195.1 Bettongia penicillata ogilbyi | reverse complement strand
CCTTCTGACTCCAGAACCAATATTTTCTTCACTGGACCATGTAATACTCCATTATGGAAGTTAGGTACAGTAGTGGATAAAGTGCTGGGCCTGGGTTAGAAAGACTCATCTTTGTGAGTTCAAATCTGGCCTCAGATATGTACTATCTGTGTGACCCTGAGAAAGTCACTTCACCAGGTTCACCTCAGTATCCTCATCTGTAAAATGAGTTGGAGAAGGAAATAGCAAACCACTCCAGTATTTTTGCTAAGGAAAGCCCAAATGGGGTCACAGAGAGTCAGACATGATGGAAAAGAACTGAACAATAATATTCCATCATCTCTAAACAAAGACATACCAACTCTCTTCAGGTGCTGATCTCTGGAGAGGATAAGTAGAGTGAGTTGAAGAGCGATCTGGTGAGGCTAGATGGGAGAAGCAGCTTGGCTCCCACAATAGCAGCATTGGAACCATGGTCTTTTCTTTCTTTTGTGCTGCCACTGAAGTACAGAGGGGTGTTCAGGGTCTGAGGTCATGACTCAAGCTAGGCCCGAATGGATAGAAATAGTGCCCCAGAAATGGGTCAGCGATACCGAAAGCCATGGCTAGATTTAATCAGGCATCACCTATGTGAATTATCCCCACTGGATTTCTCCTGATTTCCTGTACCTAGAAAAGAGTGGCCTGGTTGCCATGTACTCCCAGCAACCACTGAAGGCAGGAAAAAAGGCAAAGTAAGAACTTTTCAATATTCAGGAAATGAAGGAAATTAGCTTTTGTGAAAAAAAAAAAAGGTACGGGACCATTTTATGCATATGCTGTTTACAATTCTATATCACCAAAATGGCAAAGACCTCAATTCCTGTTAGCAGGAGCAAAGGAGGGCAGGAGGAAAATAAATAAAGCCATATGCAGTTAGCAAATGACACACCCACTGAACAGCAGAACTGTGTTCAACACAGAGATAGAGAGGGCAAGTGTGTGGGCAAAGCAGTAAGCAGGCAAGGTCTGTGGCTATTTGGGGCCACTGGTTTACTGTTAACTGATGAAAGAGCTTTGAGTGAGCACAGCATAAAATCCTGTGGCAGAGATGACTGATACTGGTGATCTGTTTGAATTGGAGATGACTGACTTAATTTAGCTGGGGAAACTTCTTGTAGCAGGCTAGATATGCAATTTGTAGAGTTAAGACTTAAGAAAGACCAGAGGATCTAGGAGTTTTTGTTTCCCTTGGGTGGCTTTGGAATATTCTTCCTTCTCATTCTGATATATGAAGTCTTGTGCCTTCCCAGTGTTAACTTCTGCCAGGTCTAGCTCTAGGGAGGCATCTCCTCTCCATGTGCTCCTGAAGTAAGAGACCTTTGGGTAGCAGAGCATCTGCTGATCTGCTTTTGCTTGTTGGCAGAAGAAAGAAAGTAGCAGACTGTCCTGGACGGATTAGATCATGAAAGGAGGCAGGGAGCAATGAGACCTGGTCACAGAGTCTGCTGGATCAGTATGTCTGATAGTGTATCTCTGAGGGTCCCCTTGCCTCCCATCTTAAGAAATGATTCTTAGCATTGAGAAAAGTTCCCTCAAAAATAACTAAGGGCTTCTCTCAGACATTTTTACTTAGGTATGAGGGCTGTTTACTTCATGGGTAGGTCACCCATAAATAGCCTCATTAATGTTGTGTCTTTTTTCTGCGTGCTTTATTGATACCCAGTATTCTGGGATTTCAATAATGAGCAAATGTCCAAGGTTGCTAAGATACCAGAGGCTCCAGGTGAACCTTAGTTGGGCTGCTACAATTCCAAAGAAAATAGTTAAAGATCCTTGAACAAATTGTCTGTTCTCAAAACATCCAGAATATGTCAGGAGAATTAAACTATTCTGGGCATCTGAGGGGAGGGTGGTGAGCAGGGAGAGTATTTACAGGGTGAATAGGCCTTGTCCTCAAGGCTGTGTTTCGCATTGTTTCTAGGATGACCAACACAGGAGCTGAATTTTTATATTTGCAATAAGTATGCATAACAACTGTCCACTTTTCAAAGACAGATGATAAAAAAGCAGCAACAAAAACATTGGGGCCAACAGGTACATTTGTTTGATTGTCTGTGATTTTAAGAAAATAACACTAGTGGCTTAGATTTTTACAATATTGAATACATTAACATGATTCTAATTCAGATGTAACAAAATCAGAGAAGTCTATAAAATGTCATCAAGCTTAGTTCTTTGGCAGAAGTAGGATTCAGGGAACAAGAAGTGTAGCACCATTTTATCTGGCGCAAATTAAAAATTGGCATTAGAAAAGAATTAACAATAGTACAGAAATTGTTGGTCCATACCTACTCATGCTGCCACCTACATGTTTGTTGGATAGATAGATAGACAGATAGATAGATAGATAGATAGATAGATAGATAGATAGATAGATAGATAGATAGATAGATAGATAAATGGATGGATGGGCGGACGGACAGACAGACAGAGAGATAGATAGATAGATAGACAGATAGATATAGTTATATAGATCTTAGTTAAATCATACATAAAGTGGAAAAAATTATATAAATTGAAGTGAATTTATTCTGATTTTTATTGCTTTAACAGGAATAATCATGAATACCCACTAATAATTCAAGAAAGACAGGAAATGTATGATTTCTTCAAGGAGACTAAGGTACTAAGCTTATATATTTTTCATATTTATTTATTTTATTTTTAGTTTATAGAATAAAATGAGCATTTCTATAACACAGCAACATTTAAAAGATGATTGTATATGAAACTGCAAATCTATTAGATACAACTTGCTACTCCTTCGAAATATGTAATATGATTATCATGTAAATTTTTTTCTTTTATTTTCTTCCCTCCCAAGCTAGTGATGGTCATCAGTAGACACAAATAAGTATAACTATATATACATATACATGTATACATATATGTGTGTAAATATATGCATACACATTTATATGATTATTCTATACATGCTTCTAATATAAATTTGCTCTCTGGATGTAGATAGTATATTTCTTCATATGTCCTTTATAGTTAATTTGGATATTTATAATAATCAAATGACTTATTCACTCAAAGTGCGTTCTCTTTTGCCCCCTTTAGGCAGTTAAAGAACAGAAGTAAAAGTCCTTGGAACAAATGCTAGTTGATGGAGATGAGGAGACACTATATTCATTTCCAATGTTCTTGTTTTCGCTCCCCCAAAACACACTCAAAACGTCTTCAACTTCTCTTTCTTTATTGCTGGTTTCAAATATTTTCTGATGGCCCTGTTAAAAACCTCATTGGGATGAGACAACTTCAACACAATGGGAAACAATGCAAACCAGAACAGTCTAGGTCGCCTAATTAGGTGAAAGCAGAGACATGATGACCAGACATGGCTAGTACATCCAACAAAAACAGCATTAGATAGGAGGGTTTCCAGATCTGCAGGAGAACCACTTTGTCAAACATTCATCCAGAGATGTAATTGCCTACTTTAGATGTTTGCTTACAAACTTTTCTTGACGAATATGCAAACGTCTAATTTAGCAGAGAGGGTGAGGCTTGCAAATCCAGTCATGTATCACACTTTACAGAAGCAAAGGATGCCTTCAGCTACTGTTGTCATGTGGGGAGTCAGGCAGGAGAGAGGATGAGGGAATGGCTAGCTTGGCTGTAGAGGCAGTGTCTTCCCCTCTTCTTGGAAGACTTTCTTCTTCTATGGGTTACTCTAGCTGGCTCAGTGAACAGGTCTCATAAAGAGGTGAGTCAAGAGATGGTCCCTTCAATTAAAAAAAGAAAGAAAGAAAGATGTAACAAATGACTGGGAAGGGAAGACCCTCGGATGCTGGCCAAAAGAGAAACAGTTCCTCTCTACATTCACTCTGAGTCAGGAGGGCCCAACACAGCCATGCTTGGGCAAGGACCTATAATGATGTAATCTATGAGATCTGGAGTGAAATGGTTTAGGGTTTGTTCTTTGAAAAAAGAGAGGAAGGGAGGAAAGTAGTGAACTGGGAGACTTTCAGCCATCAAAATTTATCTTCCTTTGGAGAAGAGAAGAAAAAGGAAAAAGAGAGGGAGAGGACAAGCTGAGTTACCCAATGGTTCGGGTCCCCATTCAGGCTGCTCAGATTACTCACAGGTTGTGTTTGTCCTTTGTTTCCTAAGAGGACCATAATACCATCTTCCCCTATCAGTTTGATTTTTTTTTTAAATTAAAGGGGCCATCCCTTGACTCACTTATTAAAAATAAATTTCTTTTTAAAAATTTTTCTTTTTTAATTAATTAATTTTCAGTTTTCAAAATTCACTTCCACAAGATTTTGAGTTCCAAATTTTCTCCCCATCTCCCCATCTCTCCCCTCCCACCATCCCAAAATGGCATGCCTTCTAATTACCCGTTCCCACTGGCTTTTCTTTTCCCCTTCCCTTCTATTTTTCTGTAGGGGAAGATTGATTTCAATACCCCTATTGCCTGTATATCTTATTTCCCAGTTGCATGTAAAAACAATTTTTAACATTCGTTTTTTTATTTTTAATAAATTTATTTATTTAACTTTTTACATTCATTTTCACAAAATTTTGGGTTCCAAATTTTCTTTCCATTTGTCCCCTCCCCCCACCCCAATACACTGAGCATTCTAATTTCCCCTATCACCAATCTGCCCTCTCTTCTATCATCCCTCCCTTCCCTTGTCCCCATCTTCTCTTTTGTCCTGTAGGGACAGATAACTTTCTATTCCCCAGTACCTGTATTTCTTATTTGCTAGTAGCAAGAACAATACTCAACAGTTGTTCCTAAAACTTTGAGTTCCAACTTCTCCCCATCCCTCCCTTCTCACCCCATTTCCTTTGCGAAGGCAGGCAATTCAATATAGGCCATACCTGTGTAGCTTTGCAAATGACTTCAATAATAGTTGTGTTGTGTAAGACTAACTATGTTTCCCTCCATCCTATCCTGCCCCTCATTACTTCTATTCTCTCTTTGGATCCTGTCCTTCCGCAACCTGCTCTCCATTACATCATCCCCCCACCCTGCTTATCCCCTTCTCCCCCACTTCCTGTATTGTAAGATAGGTTTTCATACCAAAATGAGTGTGCATTTTATTCCTTCCTTTAGTCGAATGTGATGAGGGTAAACTTCATATTTTTCTCTCACCTACCCTCTTTTTCCCTCCACTAAAAAGTCTCCTGCCTGCCTCTTCTATGAGAGATAATTTGCCCCATTCCATTTCTCCCTGTCTCCTCCCAATATATTTCTCTCTCACTGCTTAACTTCATTTTTTAAAGATATGATCCCATCCTATTCAATTCACTCTGTGCTCTCTGTCTCTGTGTGTGCGTGCACGTGTGTGTGTGTGTGTGTTTGTAATCCCACCAACTACCCAGATACTGAAAGGTTTCAAGAGTTATAATATTGTCTTTCCATGTAGGAATGTAAACAGTTCAACTTTAGTAAGTCCCTTATGACTTCTCTTTGCTGTTTACCTTTTCAAGCTTCTTCTCATTCTTGTGTTTGAAAGTCAAATTTTCTTTTCAGCTCTGATCTTTTCATCAAGAATGCTTGAAAGTCCTCTATTTCATTGAAAGACCATTTTTCCCCCTGAAGTATTATACTCAGTTTTGCTGGGTAGGTGATTCTTGGTTTTAGTCCCAGTTCCTTTGACTTCTGGAATATTTTATTCCATGCCCTTCGATCCCTTAATGTAGAAGCTGCTAGATCTTGTGTTATCCTGATTGTATTTCCACAATACTTGAATTATTTCTTTCTAGCTGCTTGCAATATTTTCTCCTTGACCTGGGAATTCTGGAATTTGACCACCATATTCCTAGGAGTTTCTCTTTTTGGATCTCTTTCAGGCAGTGATCAGTGGATTCCTTCAATACTTATTTTGCCCTCTGATTCTAGAATATCAGGGCAGTTTTCCTTGATAATTTCATGAAAGATGATATCTAGGCTCTTTTGTTGATCATGACTTTCAGGTAGTCCCATAATTTTTAGATTGTCTCTCCTGGATCTATTTTCCAGGTCAGTTGTTTTTCCAATGAGATATTTCACATTATCTTCCACTTTTTCATTCTTTTGTGATTTCTTGGTTTCTCGTAAAGTCATTAGACTCCATCTGTTCCATTCTAATTTTGAGAGAACTATTTTCTTCAGTGAGCTTTTGAACCTCCTTTTCCATTTGGCTAATTCTGCTTTTGAAAGCATTCTTCTCCTCATTGGCCTTTTGAACCTCTTTTGCCAATTGAGTGAGTCTATTTTTCAAGGTGTTATTTTCTTCAGCATTTTTTTGGATCTCCTTTAGCAAGGTGTTGACCTCCTTTTCATGCTTTTCTTGCATCTCTCTCACTTCTCTTCCCAGTTTTTCCTCCACCTCTCTAACTTGATTTTCAAAATCCTTTCTGAGCTCTTCCATGGCTTGAGCCCACTGAATATCTATTTTGAATGTTTGGGATACAGAGGCCTTGACTTCTATGTCTTTCCCTAATGGTAAGCATTGTTCTTCCTCATCTGAAAGTAAGGGAGGAAATATCTGTTCACCACGAAAGTAACCTTCTATCGTCTTATTTTTTTCCCTTTTCTGGGCATTTTCCCAGTCAGTTACTTGACTTCTGAGATTCCTTTCCACACCTACCTCACCTCCAGATCTGCCCAGCTAGTGCTTGGGGTCTGAGATTCAAATGCTGCTTCCCAGCCCCAGGGCTTTCATCAGGGGCAGGGCTGCTATTCAGTGTGAGATTAAGTTCAGCTGCTTGGGTAGGTGCAGGGTCACCACACAGGTCTCAGTTCCCTCAGGGGTTTTATGGGGAGACCTTCAACAATGGATCCCAGCTCCTGTCCGCTTTGGGAGCTCCTTTCCACTGCTGCCTCTGCTGCTGCCTCAGGCCTCAGGGCCTGAGTTATGGAGACACCGCCTCCCCCCCCCACTCCACTCCCCTCTTGGCCAGTCAAACAGGCTCTCTCACTGACCTTTGCACCTGTGGGTGGAGGGACTTGCATGGCCGCTGGAGATTCTGTCCCTAAAGCCTGCTTGGATTTGCTCCTCTTGATGCCGTGCAACCAAGGCAGGGCTGGGCTCTGCTCCGGGTCCTGTGCGCGATGAACCTTTGATGTCAGCTTTTCAGGTCTCTCTGGAACATAAATCTCCTCCACTCTGTTATTCTGTGGCTTCTGCTGCTTCAGAATTTTTTGGGAGTCTTCTTTACAGATATTTTATGAGCTGTGGTTAGGAGTTAGCATATGTGAATCTTTCTACTCTGCCAACTTGGCTCCTCCCCTCAGCATTCGTTTTTAAAACTTTGAGTTCCAACTTCTCTCCCTTCCTCCCTTTCCACTCACCCCCATTGAGAAGGCAAGCAATTTGATATGTTATACATATGTAGTCATGCAAAACACTTCCATAACAGCCTTGCTTCACTTCTTAAAGAGGCCTGTTCACTGAATGTGTGCTACCTCACTCAAAGTGAGAACCTGAAAAGGCCTTAGCCTGAAAGGACCAAGGTCTCCCATTGCACCCTGGGTCATCTCCAGTCATCCTGATGAATATTTGGCCACTGGAGGCAGATGGCTCTGGAGGAGAAAGTGAGACTGATGACCTAGTACAGCCATGTCTTGCTCAAATCAAAGTCAACTGCAAGTCACATCATCATTTCCCTGATGTCATGGTCTTCTTTGAAAATAAAAGACAAACATAACAGTAGTTGGCTTCTCTTTGTTATAATTCTCAGATTCCCTGATCCTACTGGTAATAAGTCTCCTGTGTTCCTTTCTTCCTCTCTACTTCCCTTCTTTTTTCCCTCCCGCCTTCCTTCCTTCTTTCCTTCATCACTTTTCCCCTCTCACCCTCACTCCTTCTTTCTTTCCTTAATTTGAGCAATTTGGACTACAGGAGCTCTAACATTTCTTCCAATTCTAAAATTCCATCCTTATTTGAAGGCATGAACAATCAGTGATTTTGCTATTATAATGGATAAGAGCATTGGACTTGGGGCCAAGAAGACCTGAGTTCCAATCCCACATCAGACACTTAATAATTGTATAACTTTTGACAAGTATTTAATCACTCTCAGCCATAGTTTTCACCTTTGTAATTGGAGATCCTTCCACCTACTTTACAGTTTTGTTTTGATTTTTGGTGAGGATCAGGTGAGAATATACATAAAGCGTGTTTCAAACCTTGAAGTTCCATGTAAATATCATCATCATCATCACTACTTTGTTGGTGTGGATACTCACACAGCCAATGTAGATTTCGACCAGTCTGTGAGTTAGCTAGCCCATGAGTCCTTACTCAGAATTTATGGTTTTTAAAAATACTTTGATAACTGTTGGTTGTTGTTCAGTCACATCCAACTCTTTGGACACCTTGAGGTTTTCTTGGCATAGATACTGGAGTGATTTGACATTTCCTTTTTCTGCTCATTTTACAAATGAAGAAACAGAGTCAGATGGGGTTAAGTGTCTTGCCCAGGGTCACACAGCTATTAAGTGTCTGAGGCCAGATTTGAACTTGGGAAGATGAGTCTTCCTGACTTCAAGTCCAACACTCTATCCACTGTGGCACCTAGCTGCATGTCAACATAATTGATTTCTTTTGTAATCCTATGTATTTTATGCATTTGAAAAATACTGTTCTGAAAAGAGATCCAAAGGTTTAACCAGACTGCCATAGGAGTCCATGACTCACAAAAGGTAAAGAATCCCTGACTTTGGGACTAGTCTTTGAGAGAGGCTGTAGTCTCAAATCCTATCATTATGTGAGCAAACAGGTAGTAAATCTCTCCAACTTGGGTTGGTTAATAGGCAGTAGGTATACAGATCTTTGCTGGACCCATACCCAAAGCCTTCCTTAAAGCCTTGGCTTTGTCAATTCTGCTAAAGTTTGTGCTTGAGCTAGCATAGCTTTAAAAGAACTAGGATCACCTCCATGCCATGATGAGGCATGGTTCTAAAACGGGTAGTGGTTGTGGTGTGTGTGTCTGTGTGTGTGTGTGTCTGTGTGAACATTTAGATAGTACCTATTAAGTCCTTTTACAAAAATTATCTGTTTTGAGATTTAGAATAACCCTGGGAAATAAGTGATATTACTATCCTCATTTTTATTGTTGAAGAAATTGAGTAAAATTGATATTAGGTGATTTGCCCAGGGTCATACAACTAGTAAGTTTCAGAGGTCAGATTTAAACTCAGTCTTCCCACCCCAAGCCTTCCTCCAAGCTTCCTCCAAGAAAACATTCTAGAATTCTAGGTAAATTATGGTGTATTATCTGGTTACATAATTTTGTATTTGCTCTTTGATTGTTTTAATACTATCTTCTAGTTCCAAAGCCCAGCACTGGTATGAATGTATGAATCAAATTCCCCTTTTCCTCAAGATATAGAAATTGTCCAAATCTCATTGGAGAAAGGCATGTCCTACTAACCTTTCCCTATATTCTGTTTAAGGGAGGATCCATGATGTTTATGGAACACTTAGGGCGCCCAGGAAACTACTCCAGATATGAGGTCTTCTGTAGATCAACATCTACCCAAAGTCATAATTCACAAGCCCCCTGACTAACCATGGAGCACATTAGTTCAACATAAATATGTATTAGTCAAATAGCATTACAAAGAGAGAGTCAATGTGGAGTGGTGGATAGAAAGCCAGTTTCAAAGTTAGGAAGGCCTGGTTTCAAGTCCTGTGTGGCCAGTCCTTTTACCTCTCAATGCCCTGAGCAGCTCTTAACAGAGAAATGTTTATCTGCACTGGCAGAGGGAATTTCCTCATTTAAGAGTTCTTTATATCAGTGATATCATAGGTCTAGTGTATCCCTACCCAAAGCAAATACAGTGATAAGAATAGATCTCACTATACAAATATGGGGTGTTCTTCTTTTAGGTTGACATACTGCCAATGGGAAGGACAGATGCAGAGGACTCCTGTGGCCAAGAAACAGTGCACACATAATGCCTCCTTTTATTTCCAGCACATCTCTCAGCCAGTTTCTTCATGCCCCACAGTAGCTCTTTGCTGCCACCTACTGGGAGTGTGTTGACTGGTAAGCTTCTCCCTAACAAAGGGGAGGTGCTCTTTTGGTCACAAACCTAGGCCTAATAAAATGCCACACAAAAACCCAGAAACCTTTCAAATCTCCCAGGATAAGATTTAAATATGTTTTTTGAGTTCTTTCTCTTCAAAGTCCTTAGATCCAGAAAGCCATTTGACTTAGGGTTAGAAAATTCCTTTAAACTTTGGTTAGAACTCTGAGTTTGTGTTCCGAAAACACATTCTATGTGTTCCACATCTAGTGAAAAAGTCAGTCAATATACTTTTATTAAGTGCTACTATGTGCTGGGCACCTCACTAAAAATGTTACAGGACCTGAAAGTGGGGAAGGATGCTTACTTTGATAACATCCCCTAATTAGCATAGTGAGGGGCCAGGAATCAAACGTTTGAGAAAGCAGGAAGGTCCATTAGCCCTCTTTCCTTGAGTAGAGTTGCACGAAGTCATCAGCCTCACTCTCTCCTCCAGAGACATTATAGTCCAGTGGCAGGACAGAATCAAGATGACTGGCAATGGCTTGGGATGCAGTGGATGACCTTGGTGTCTTCCCAAGCTCTAAGCACTCCACATCACCTGCTTCAGTTGTCTTCATGGCCTTTGGAACAAATTGTTCTCATATGCCTGTTCCACCAGGAGAAGTCTTCACATGCTTGGGGTAGACACCCCCCTAACACAGCAATGGGTTTGAGACCCCTTGATTACCTGCAACCTGGGTGGGCCTATCTGCTGAAATCGTTTGCTGGGATGTGGCTGCTGCACATGCTGCAGCTTCTTGGAGTAATAGTGAGAGTTGGGTGGAACGGTGGACACCAAAGGTGGAAAGAAGTCCTGAATAGGGCTCGGCAGCCATCACACCAAAGGTACTGGTCCTCCTTGAACATACCTTACACCCGTGTTGTCAAATGCTTTCAGTGAGGATGAATATGGATGGCATCAAGGTCAATTACTGTACTGATAGCAAGTTCTTCAATTTGAAAAAGTTACAAGTCATGACCAAAGTGGAAGGAGTGTTGGTGTATGATTTTCTGTTTGCAGATGATTGTGAACTCAGTGCAGCCTCTAAAGCTGAGGTGCATCAAAGTATGGAACAATTTCTCTTTTACCTGTGTTCATTTTGACCTAAAAATTAACACCAATAAAACACAGGAACTTCATCAGCCACCACCACACCATCCATACCTGGAGCCATTGGTTACAACAAATGGAGAAGTTTTGAATGCTGTGGATAAGTTCACTTACCTTGGTAGTGTACTTTCCAGCAATGTTCACATTGACAATAAGGTTGATGCACACATTGCCAGAGCTGGCCCAGTATTTGGGAGATTCCAAAGAAAAGTTTTGGAGAGAAGAAGTATTAAACTGACTATCAAACTGAAGGTCTGTTATACACTTGTGAAACATGGACAGTCTACAAGCGTCATGCCAGAAAACTGAATCACTTCCATTTGAACTGTCTTTAGAAGATTCTGAGGATCTCCTGGCAGGATAAGGTACCAGACACTGAAGTCCTTGCTCGAGGTAAACTGACAAATATTCAAACTATGCTTCAGAGAGTGCAACTCCAATGGGCTGACCACGTTGTTCAAATGCAAAATGTACACTTGCAAAAAAGAGTATTTTATGGAGAACTCGCATGGGGGAAGCCGTCACATGGTGGTCAGAAGAAACAATACAAGGATACTCTCAAGGTCTCCCTCAAGAACTTTGGATTTGACTGTGCAACATGGAATACACTGGCACAGGACTGCTCAGCATGGCATGCCCACATCAAAAAGCTCTTTAAACAAAGCAGAATTGACATAGCACAAAGGAAACATAGGATGTGAAAATATGGGGTATCCACCCCAAATATTCACATGGATTATGTGTGCCCAACCTGTGGTAGAGCATTCCAAGTTCATATTAATCTGATCAGCCACAGTTGGACACACTGAAATTTCACTTTACCATGGTGATGTCCTTTTGGTCCTCTTCGAAGATGAAGGACAACAACCAACCATGCAAGGTGAAATAAAATGCTCAGAAAATGGATTCTGTTTCATTTTTAAACTTAGGGGAAATCTTTTTTTTTAAAAAAATCTATTAAAAGCCCCCCAATATTACTTTTTTGGAAACTTAAATTAAAAGGAAGTTATACTCTGGGTTTAACTTCCTTTGTAAAATGAGGTTAAATTAAATGATCCTGGAGTTAGAATGAATAAATGAATGAAAAAATATTTATTGCATGCCTACTATGTCAGGCACTGTCATCTGTACTGAGAATCGAGATCCAAAGGACAGACAGTCTTTGATCTCAAAGAGCTTTCATAGCAATAGGGAAGGTAAGCAACACAGACAAAAGTAGTGAACAAGGAAGAATGGAGTTTTTGTCTGGAAGGGTTGAATGAACCCCAGGGGAAAATCCATTGCCATGTTCTTTTCAAAAGCAATGGCCATATTCAGTTGTTGCTGGTGTTGAATAACCTCTCAGTCATGCCTGACTCTTCATGACCCTAACTGAGACTTCTTCTCAAAGATACTGGAATGGTTTGTCATTTCCTTTTCCAGCTTTTTACAGAAGAGGAAATTGAGGTTAAACAGGGTTAAATGACTTTTCTAGAGCCATACAGCCAGTAAATATCTGAGGCTTGATTTGAATTCAGATCTTCCTCTCTCTATGCCCTACACTCTATCCATTGTAGGACTGCAGTTGTCCTTATAGTTTACCATTTCTTCCATTTTCTCTGGCTCTCCCTTATGCATGGAAGACTCTCTTCCCTCTGTTCCACCTACAGACCTCTTTAGCTTTCTTTTAAGTCCCAACTAAAATTACTTCCTTTACTGGAAACCTTACTCAGTCATCCTTAATAGCTAGCACCTTCCTTCTGTTAATTAATTCCTACTTCTTTTGCATATAGCTTGCTTTATATATGTTTGTTTGTATGTTTTCTTCTCCATTAGATTATAAGCTCCTTGAGGACAAGGGACAATCTTTTTCTTTTTTTGGTATCCCCAGTGCTTAGCACCATGTCCGACACGCAGTCGGCGCTTAATAAATGTTTATGATTGATGGAATGAATAACTAAGAATGTCACCCTGAGCTTTTATTGAATGGTAGATTCTTCTTATTAAGATTGTCTTCATATTTTACATCACAAAAACAGAAAACCTTCGTACTCAGTTTTTTTGTTATGATATATGTTGAATATCTTTTCTCTGTAATATCTTGTAGCCTAGTTATGATCATATAAGTCTGATGTAGAAGTTGGATATAATGGATAGAGAGCCATCTTAGGAGTCAGAATGATCTGAGTTCAGACTCAGCCTCTGACACATATACTGCCTTTGTGATCCTGGGCAAGTCAGTCAATATTTTAATCCCCTTGTTAAGGTTGCTCTCTCAGACCATCTGCATTTGGAAACTTGCATTCATAGTGGGAATTTCTATATTAGGAATCCTCTGAACAGATCCAAATTCCTCCCCTCACCCCCCCAAATAATAAAATTTTATCTGTGCTATATTAATTTTTACTTTGGATAAGCATAACATTGTAGATATCATTCTTATCACCCAATAAAATAATTTTTTTAAAATGGCATTTGAATGCAATTAATAATTACATATATTAAAACCATTGAATATTTTCCTAAAATACATATGAAATTATTTCACATACAATTGTGAAATTCTAGCTTCCAAAGCCCCCTGGACTTATTTAAGTCAAGGGCTTGTGGTGAGCTACATGGGTGGAGGGAGCCCCTTTTGTGCCTGAAATCATGGCACATGTATTAGTGTTTATGAGGAATGAGGTCCTCTTCCTTATTTTATATGACCCTTTGTGTCTGCTGAATAGGCTTTAGTGTGCTCAGTTTAAGAAAGACAGGAAATGATACAGTTTCAGGAGCAATGAATTTCATGATGGACTGAATACCGTCAATGGTTTTCAGATCTTTGTCCTTTGATGATTCTCCATTTTCTCAAACAGAATAAAAATTATCCCAGCCAGTATTGCCACACTGAAGAAGGGAAGGGGGAGACCAAATACAAGAGGTGAGTATGAGGGACATGTTCTGTTGGTGATCACAGGAAACAGAGCAGCAGAGCAGAGAGTGGCAGCCACAGAAGAGGAAAGGAAGGTTCAAGTCTACAATACTTCTCACACTTCTTAAAACTATTCTCGTTAGTGACTTTGCCATCCTTATCATCATCTTCTCTGATTTTACCTTCTGAAACATGTACATTGTCATGATCGATCTTGAGTCAAAACATGATTCAGAAGCTTACTATTTATAAGTAAGGGTATTGAAAGAGGTAGTAAATGATGGCTGAACCACTGTCTGTGATCTTTGATGAAGTGTAGTGAAAAGGAGACAAGCTACAGGATTTCAGGAAAGCAAATCCTCTCCCTCTTCCTTTCTCCCTCCCTCCCTCCATCTCTCTCTCTCTCTCTCTCTCTCTCTCTCTCTCTCTCTCTCTCTCTCTCTCTCTCTCTCTCTCTCTCTCTCTCTCAAAGAGAGCATGAATACTAGAAATACTAGACCAAGGAGACTGGAGTCAATGAAAGATGAAATTCTAGACTGGATGGCCAAACAAACTTCTTCTGAGCAACAAGTAGAGATGATCTTTGTAACCTATCCTGAGATCATCAAGAATGTCATGCTATATACACTGTATCTACATTTTTGTATGTATGTGTCTATGTATACATACACACACACAGAAAACATAATTTCAAAGACATAAAGTCTCACATGACAGTACTCATATATTCATACCAGATGCTCATGCCAACCGTGGTGGGAGGCCTTGGAAGGTAGGGCCTGGGAGGGGCCATTGTGAGGCCTGGAACGCTCACAGTGTCCCTTTGTCCACGTGTAGCGCTGAGCGCCTATAAAAGCCGGGTCCAGGGGGCCATTGCTGTCTTCGCGGAGACAGCTTGGAGCCCGAGACTTGGGAGCAGCGAGTTGGCTGTAAAACCCTGTGCTTCTCCTAAGATTTTGGATCAAGTTCTTGTTTGGAGACTTGCCTGAGATCATGGTTGCTACGTTGTTGGCGCAGTTTTGGAAAGCAGTGAAAAATGAACTGCAGCTGAGGAGGGAAGGGGCCGAGACCCGTGAGTGCAAGACGAACTTTCCTGCTGTCCTCAAGTGTGATGAGGGCGATCGAGGTTCGATCGCGGGACCTTCCGCTGGACTCAAGCACCAGGCCACCTTCAGACAACCCGAGCGCAGCACTTACAACGTTCTTTGTGAACAAGAGATGGAAGAAGATGGGACATCCCCCCATTTCTTCATGAGAAGCCCCGTGGGTGGGTGTGACAAGCCGTGACAAGAGCGCCCTCGTAGGAACACCTCCTGCGGCGGATGGTCAGCTGGCCTTCGTGGAGCCCAGAGACCGCAAGTGTATTTTTGATGTGTTCCCAAGGGACACTGAGGAAAACTACATCCTCAGCTTTTGGCGCACTTATCACCACTTTTGCAAACACCGCCCTTATTCTCAGCGGCAAACAGCTTGCTTGGGTATTCCCAAGGTCTAAGCAGTGTCTTATAGACTCTGTCCTTCTGGGGCAACATCTTCTGCTGTCATAGTCAAAGCGAGGTGGCCGAATATGCGCATCATCAAGGGGAAGACAGTATAAGAACAGAAGCACTGATGAAGGTGATTCCACAGGAAGTTTTTTTGGAGCCTCGGGAAAGGGTTCAGCCCCATAGGGCCTTCAAGATTTGCGCCCCTCCTCACCTTTGGCTTTTGGCATCAAATGAATGAAGAGTTCCATATGAACTTCCTCGCTGGCTGAGCAGCCCCAAGGGTACCTGAGGACCAGAGGGCATGATTTCCAAGAATCACAGGGGAGGCATCCCTGCCTCCTCAGCACCTCTGCCTCAATCCTCCCAGCTCTGACCCTTACCTCCCTTCATCTCTAGTGCCTTCTACTCTCCTGCCTTCTCCTGTCCCCCTTTAAAGCTCCCCTTTAAGAATTGTCTTGTCTAATTAAAATGTTTATGACTTTTGTTTTGGCTTCTTGCTTGTTTTGTATTCTTAGTGCTTAGCACAGTGCCTAGAAAATAGGAAAGACTTAGAAATTACTTTATCCATCTATGTGAAGAAGTTGTTTTGTTCAGTCATGTCTGACTCTCCTTGACCCTATTTGGGGTTATTTTGACAAAGAGTAGTTTGTCATTTCCTTCTCCAGCTCATTTTATGGACGAGGAAAGTGAGGCAAACCGTGTTTAAGTGACTTGTCCAGGATCACATAGCCTATTTACTATGTGTTACTAAGTGTTTGAAGTCAAACTTGAACTCAGGTCCTCTTCACTCCAGGAGCTCTATCTACTTACTGCACACCATCTAGGTCTCCCCTATGTGAGGAAACTTCATTACAAACTAAAATTGCAAACATTACAAAAAATACAAAACTTCATTACAAAAAGAACCCAAACATTGCAAACTAATGTATATTATGTTTTTTTTCTCCAAAACAAGCCTTTGAAATAGGGAGACCAGGTTCTTATTATCTTTACTTTACAGATGGTGACATATCCCAGAAAGGTGGAATGATTTGTCAAAGGTTATAAAGCCTGGCTGGACTTGGATCACATCTCTTAGCTCCTTGAGGAAGGAAGGAAGAGAGAGAGTGAGTATATAAGCCCTGTTCTAACAACTTACATTTGTGATTAAATATCCCATATTTATTATTATATTAATTAATTATATTAATCATAATTAATTATAATATATTACATTATATTATATAATATATTATATATAATTAATATTAATTATATTAATCCCATAAATAATATTATATTAACACCAATATAAGGCATTCAAAGGAATCACTTTACAAGAGTCTTATGAGATACTTCATGCAGTTATCATTATCCTCATTTTATAGATGAAGAAACTGTGATTCAGAAGATGGAAAGAGTTTCCAGGTCACATGCATAACACATGACTGAATCTGGGACTCTGACAGGTTTTCATTCTGTCATGCTATGTCTCATGAGTTTTATTTAGTGGACATGTTGCCTGATGAAATAAATAAGTTTAGCTACAAAGTAAAGAGAGACTCCAGAAATGATTTGGATTAATCCAGATGTTCAGGTTCATAGGGTTTATTCAGAAAAGGTCTGCTGTAAGTTTCTGGTTAATTGCCTCAATTCTCTACCTTATTTGCTAATTCCACCTCTTTTAAATGTCGGTTACTAGACATTTGCCTCTAGTTAGCAGAAATGGTTTCTTTCTATAATGATCCTCGTTATTGTTGATTTTCTCATTATTTGAAATAATACCTATTTGTTATAAGTCCTATACAAATTACTATATAGTCCTTCAGTGTAAGTTGTAAAGTTAAGACTCCTGGGCCAATTTGCAAAACTGTAGTAAATAATCTTGTTTTACTGCCATCCACCCTCAGCTGGTGTAGCAGTGACAATGTATTTAGAAATAAAAAGGGACAAAGATGAAGAAAAACTAAGTCTGTGAAGAAGGGAGAGGCTCCTTGAAGGCCCAATCTGTTTACATACAGCTTTCACTATTTTTAAACTAGCAATGGAAAGAAACCCCATGTTCCCCTTATTACCACCGTAGCATAAATCCAAGCAACATGCACTAAAAGTTCATAGAATTGAACTAGGAAGGTCAAAATATAGTTTAAGGTCCACTCTAGAAATGCTACTAAATGAAAAATAAGAATTCTGCAGGATTTACCAGCAGGATAGTTCATCTACCTCTAAGAAGGCAGCATTTAATTCCATCAAAAGCAAAGTACAAGCAAAGCTTAGAGAGATGCAGGATTCTTGGCTCAGTAAGAAGGCAGATGAAATTCATTTTTATGCTGATAGTTACCATCCAAAGCACTTTTATGATTCCCTGAAAGCCATTTATGGACCAAAAACCTGTGGTGCATCACAACTATTCAGTGCTGCTGGAGCCACCTTGATTAGTGATAAGGACATGATCCTAGAGAGATGGGCGGAACACTTCCATAGTGTTCTCAACAGACCATCATCAATCAATGCTGAGGCCACTGACCATTTTACCTCAGGTTAAGTCCATCCCTTCTTCGCTGAACTTCCCACTGAAAAAGAGGTTTTGAGGGCCATTAGGCTCCTTTCATATGGCAAAGCACCTAGTGCTGATTCTATTCCAGCTGAGATTTACAAGGTAGGGGGATCTTTGCTCACATAAAAGCTGACTGACATTTTTCCAGGTTATATGACAAGAGGAGGTTATCCCCCAGGAGTACAAGGATGCCTCCATTGTCCATCTCTATAAAGGTAAAGGAAATAGATTGTTTTGCAACAATCACAGGGGGATCTCTCTCTCTCAGTCATTGCTGGCAAAATTCTTGCCAGAGTCCTCCTTAATAGGCTGATCCTTCACCTGGAAGATGGTCATATACCTGAGAGTCAGTGTGGCTTCAGAAAGGACTGAGGAAGGGTTGATATGGTGCTTGCTGCCCGACAACTCCAGGAGAAATGCCGGGAGCAGAACAGAGGTCTATACACAATGTATGTAGATCTGACCAAGGCCTTTGACACTGTTAGTAGTGAGGGCTTATGGAAAATCATGACAAAATATTTACCCAGAGAAGTTCATCAATATTGTATGTCAGTGTCACAATGGCATGTTTGCCCAGGTTCTGGATGATGGACAATGCTCTCATGCCTACCCAGTCACCAATGGAATAAACCAGGGCTGTGTGCTTGCTCCCACACTTTTTAGCATGGTTTTCAGTCATGTTGACAAATGCTTTCAATGAGGATGAACACAGATGGCATCAAGGCCAACTACAATACTGATGGTAAGTTCTTCAGTTTGAAAAGGCTACAAGCCAAGACCAAAATCAAGGAAGAATTGGTGCATGATTTTCTGTTTGCAGATGATTGTGCATTCAATGCAGCCTCTAAAGCTGAGATGCAACAAAGTATGGATCCATTCTCTGCTGCCTGTGCTCATTTTGGCCTAATTAACACCAAGCAAACATCAACCACCATCATATACACAACACCATCTATACTTGGAATCATCAGTTACAACAAATGGAACAGTTTTGAAAGCTGTGGGTAAGTTCACTTACCTTGATAGTGTACTTTCCAGGGATGTACACGTTGACAATGAGGTTGATGAACACATTGCCAGAGCTAGCTCAGTGTTTAGAAGGCTCTGAAGAAAAGTTTGAGAGAGAAGAGGTATTAGATTGACTACCAAACTGAAGGTCTGCAGAGTCATTGTGCTGAACTCATTGTTGTATGCCTGTGAAACATGGACAGCCTACCAGCACCATGCCAGGAAATGGAATCGCTTCTGTCTGAACTGTCTTAGGAAGATTCTGAATATCACCTTGCAGAATAAGTACCAGACACTGAGGTCCTTGCTCGAGCCGAACTGCCAAGCATTCAAACTGTGCTTCAGAGAGTGCAATTCCAGTGGCCTGGCCACATTGTTGGAATGCAAAACATAAGCTCGCAAAAAAGACTCTTTTATGGAGTACTCACACAGGGCAAGCGAACACATAGTGGTCAGAAGAAGCAACACAAGGACATTCTCAAGGTCTCTCTCAAGAACTTTAGATTTGATTGTGCAACATGGGATACAGTGGTACAGGACCGCTTAGCATGGCGTGCCCTATGAGCAAAGCAGAATTGAGACAGCACAAAGGAAACGTAGGATGTGCAAATTTGGAGTAACCACTCTAAATGTTCACATGAACTATCTGTGCCTAATTTGTGGTAGAGCATTCTGAGCTGGATAGGAACTTAGAGGTTATTGAATCTTTGTTTTATAGATGAAGGACTGAGGCATCCAGAGGTGAAGTGACTTATTCAGGGTAACACAGGTAGTAAGTGCGTGTATGTGGTGGAATTTTAATCCAGGTTTTCCTGACTCTATGTCCAGTGCTCTCTTCTGCCTTTCAAAGACGTTTGGATAAAATGATTGCGACAGTCTGATATCCTCTAATTCTTCCCCCTTCATTTCACCTTTGATTGCTCTGGAGGAGTCCATCAATATGCAAGACCCCTTTCATTTCAGCAAGTATGGATGAGCTGTTGCTATAATTTATTCATGTCCAACTCTTCATGGCCCCTTGGACCATAGCAGGTCAACACTATCCATGAGGTTTTCTTGGCAAAGGTACTAGAGTGGTTTGCCGTTTCCTTTTCCAAGGAATTAAAACAAACAGATTAAGTGACTTGCCCAGGATTATACAAGTAGTAAGTGTCTGAAACTGAACTTGAACTCAGATATTCCTGATTCCAGACCGAGCTCTCTATCCACTGAGCCATCTAGATGTCTAAGAAGTTTACCTAGACTCATTGTATGGTTGCAGTTCCACCAATCTGCTTTTTAAGTCTTTGCAAACATTTTAATATGGTGACTTCAGGGTCCTTCTAATTGATTTTGACTATGAAATCTATTGCCAGTCCCCTGAGCATACCTGTTAACCTTTTCCGTTTTTCTTAGTCAGTTCCTGGCCCTTGAAGTCACACTTCAGTTACATTGGGTTATAGATCTAGAAATATTCTAAAACAGCTCCCTCATTTTACAGATGACGAACCTGAGATCCAAAGGGGTTAAATGATATGATCACCAAATTAGCATCAGAGGTAAGACTTGAAATCAGGTCCTAGGTGCCCTTTCCACCTTGCCTCATGATTCCTCCCCAGAATAGCACAGATACTTATCTAAACTGCTTTGTAGATTGGGAGCAGTAATGTCCATGCATTGCTATGAATGTAATCTGAGATCCATCTCTAGGTTTGGTTTCAATCTCTTCCCATCAGGCAGGCATTTCAATTTCTCTATAGGCAATCCTTCTCTACTCATGAAGATTTCACACCTATCATTCCTTATTCTCAGTGGAGGGCCCAGTATCAGTTTCCACGTATTCTCTCCAATTCTTTTCTCTCCCAGGTTAGTAGACCATATGCCTGGTTCAACTAATTTACAGCACACACACACACATACACACACACAAATACTTCCACTGGCTTCCTTATATACTTTAATAAGTATTTCATATCACCTGTAAAATGCTCACAACATTATATATGCCACTATAAATGAATTTATCCTCAACATCAATTGGTATTTTTGAGACTTCAAGCTTACTGCTATTCACCAATGTTCTAAAAATATGTAGTGGCAGTAGTAGTAGTAGTAGTAATAGTAGTAGTAGTAGCAGTAGCAGCAGCATCAGTGTAATAGTAGTAGTGGTGGTGGTGGTGGTGATAGAAGTAATAGTGTAGCAATAGTAGCAGTGATAGTGGCAGCAGCAAACATTTATATAGCATGAACTATATGGTGCTTTGCTAAGCACTCTTATCTCATTTGAAACTCACAACAATCTTGTGAGGTAGTCACTCTTATTTTCCTTATTTTACAATGAGGCAGAGGTTCAGTGACTTGTCTAAGGTCACAGAGTTAGTAAGTGTCTGAGGCTGTATTTGAACTCAGGTCTTTGTGACCAGCCCAGCACTCTTATGCGCTGGATCATCTAGTTGCAATAGCCATTTAACAGACATTTTGATTATTTTCTTCCTTAAATTATACACAGCAGGAAAACAAATGTGAATATTCAATCCCACAGCCACGAAATACACAGCAACAGCATAAACTTAGGAGCAATTACATAAAATTAGAGACACAGTGTACTGTTCTGTTCAGAACAAGTTTTCTAGGAAGAACAGCAAATTTCAGTCTGTCAATACAGACTGGGGTGGGGATGGGGGCGGACGGTGGAGCTCTGTGGAAAAATCAGCCAAATGGAAGTAACTTTTGCTTGCACCAAATACATAGACTTACACATGCAAAAAGAATCCCCAATAAACCCCCAACTTCAAAGAAACTGTCTTGCCTTAGTCAAAGCCTTTCCTAATCACTAAGTGGTAGTGTACATAATTTTGTGATCTTCTGAAGTCGTAAGCAGGACCTTCTTCTGTGTCTACCTTTATCTCCCTATGTTATCTCTCCCAGGATCTTATATCCTTTTAGAGATAGAATTCTTCACCTTGGGTTTGTGAATTTTAAAAAAAAGATCAACAATAATTTTGATAATTATATTTCAACGATTTATTATCAGATAATAAATCTGATCATTCTAATTTTGATTCAGTATTTTAGGGCTATTAATTTCCTCTGTAATCCTATGAGTATCCCAAACATCTTAGTGAAGTTTTATTGTATTTTTGCATTAAAAAGATTCTTCCCAGACAGGGACCATAGATTTCCCCAGCCTGCCAAAAAGGTCTATGACATTTAAAAAAGGGATTAAGAGGCATGTGTGTCAATCAGTGTTTCCTATTCATGTCTCCACCTCCACTCCCTATTGAGTGATTCAGGACTAACAGGTTGCCGTTACTTGTCTTTCGTTCTTGCAGAGGGCTATGAATTCACGAAGGTGATGCTATGATGTGTAAGTGAATTGGATTTAAGTGAGGGAGGGCTGCGTAGTCACCAGCCTCACTTTCTCCTCAGGAGCCCTCCAGTGGCCAGATATAGACCAGGATGACTGGAGATGGCCCCTTTCCCATAGGCTGGGACTGAAATGAAATGACCACAAGATACAATAAAAATTACTTTACTTGTAATCAAAGATTTAAAAGGATGCATTTTATAATGACTAAAGTATAGATGTTGCTACTGTTTGCCTCTTTGTAGATCATGGCAGCAATGCTGAATCGAAAATACCCCCAGAGAGCTGTAAGAGTTCCAGAAAAACCTCCAGCACCCAAGCTCTCCATAGGTTTGGTTCTATGTCCCCCAAATGTCAAAGAAGTCCATCAATGGTTCATGCCCTGAGCCTGTGGCATCTCTGCCCCCTTAATGGGGAATCAAGCTACCCCATACAGAACAAATAATGTCCATACCACACTCCCTTCTCTTCAGAGTACAGAGGGAGGTTATCTTAGTAAGCAGTTTAATTGAGTTAGAAATAAAGAATAATAAAATGTAAGCAGTAAACATGTATTTATCAACACAGACACCTGTCTCAGTTCTCGCCATCCCTATAGGGCTAGAATTCTCTGTCATAGGCTCTCATTTCATAATAAGAGAAACAACGGTCCAGGTTCTCAATGCAAATCTCCTACAGGCACAGCGAGCAGAAGGTTTTAGTTACGCCTACACAAGCTGGGCACTGAAATTACTGCTACACATTCTCACATCTACACTGACTCGCTCTGCTGATTGCACCTGCTAGCTTCTCTGGTAAGAGAATGGGAAGTTTCTTCTCTCAGTACAGAGGCAGAGCAAGACATGGAGAGAGACCTTCCACTACGCTGCTGAAATATTCTCTCGGTGTCTCTGTCTCTTTCTTTGTCTCTTGTCTCTCCCCTTTCATCCATCTCTCTCCTAATCCCTCACTATTTTTCTCTACCTGTCTCTCTTCCTGACTCCTTTACCAAAATTTCAAAGCTAAGTCAATATGCAGCCCATAGGATCCTTGTGTATGATTTATTGCCCCCCATGCTAATGAGGTTAAAGATCTTCCCCACCCATTAATAGGCTTGCCATTAAGGAGAGTTTGATTAGGGGAGATTTGTAGGAAGGCACACACCTTTTGTTAATGAGGCACTAATTCTCAAGTGTTGTGATACCCTCTGGCTCTGAGAAGTGTATAAATACTCTTATGAGGTTTTACTTTGAGGCTTACTCATTGGAAATGTTTTTGACCAGACTAGACTCTGGGCAGCTGCTAAGGAGCCTCCCTCTTTGAAAACCCAGATATTGGTGCATCTCTCTCTGGCAACTATCATGTATGGTCAGACAGTTGGGTCTTTCTGTTAATCTGTGATGTATGTATTGCGTACAGTCAGGCAACTGGAAGCCCTGTCAGTTGATCTTTATTTATCTAGTTGTATTTTCTTTAAAATTTAGGATGCTGATTTTTTCCCTTGAGCTAAGTGAATGACATATGTGCTTGATTAAAGTGATTATTGACAATTCAAAAGTTGCCTTTCCTTTTAGAAAAGCAGATCTATGAACCTATGATAGCAGACCTTCCTGTGTGTATGTTGGGGTGTTTGCTTTTACATCCCCCATTTTTATTTGAGTTTGATGCCACTGATCTACCCTGTATTCACTGTGGCTGAATGTGCCTGAGAGCTACAAAGGCTTTCATAAGTCATCTAGACCAGCCTAGATTAAACAACCATGGTCCACTGTTGTTTAATGAAGTTACCTTCATGACAATTGACTATAATATCATGTACCTATAAGAGATATTCTTTATTATTAGCTTAATTATTGGAAGACACACCTCCATTTAAAAAATACTTCTCTTTTCCCTCAGAGTCTATTGTGGAATCATTTCAGTCCTATCCCATTCTCTTGATCCCATTTGGGTTTTTTTTGACAAAGGTAGTGGAGTGGTTTGCTATGTCCTTCTCCAGCTCATTTACAGATGAGGAAACTGAGGCAAACAGGATTAAGTGACTTGCCCGGGATCACACAGTGAGTGAGTGTCTGAGGCTAGATTTGAATTCAGGTCCTCCTGACTCCAGGCCCCAGAGCTCTATCCACTGTACCACCTAGCCACCCACCCCACTTTAATCTTCAGAAGCTGAGCCCTCACAAGTTCATGACAACTTAGTCACTTACATGTCAGTTGGAACATGTGTCTGAATTTCATTTGCCTTTTTTCTTACGTGTAGAAGACATAAAGAATGAACGAACATCTGGCTAAAATGTGACATGAAACTTTTGATTGGGGAAAGTTGTAGGCTAAGAACATATGAGAATATTTAGTCTGATTCAAGCAAGATGAACTAGGGTAGCCTAGACTTCATGAATTCAGAATCCACAGTTTCAAAGCTGAATGGAAACTCAGAGAGCTCTGCTGTGGGGTAGTAGAAAAGAATATATCACTATGGAATATTAGAACTAGAAGAGATCTTAGAGAGAAGAGAGCTGAGCCTGGAGTCAGGAAAACCTAAGTTCAAATCCTGCCTATATAGTAGCTATGTGACCCCGGACAAGTCATTTGCCCTCTCTCTCAGTTTCCTCAACTGTAAAGTGGGGATAATTGCTGTACCTGTTCCACAAGGTTGTTGTGAGGCCTCAATGAGAGATTTGTAAAGCACTTAGTGCAATGTCTGGCACACTGTATAAGTGTTTATTCCCTTTTCCTTCCTTTCCCCACTAGCTTTGGATTGCAAGGAACTATGTTTCAAATCTTCATTCTACCACTTCTTAATTGTGTGACCTTGGACAAGTCTCTTTACTGAATGTCTCTCTTTGGGTCTATATCTTTTTGGGAGAAGTTGGAGTGGGAGTGTAATAAATGCTTGTAACTCTTGACTGACTGCCTCAGTTTACTCATCTATAAAACAACTAGATTGGACTGGCTACCTCTGAAGTCCTTTATAACGTTAGATCCTATGATTCTCTAATGTTCAAGTATTTCTTATAAACAAGACTTTATAGTCTGAATCCAAATCCAAGGCAAGAAGTTATACTTTCCTTTTCTCCCTAAAAAATATAATATTGGTTAACTTAAAAACCAACATGAGTTTTAAGCAGTTCTGCCCCTATACAAAACAAACACGCTTAAGCCAGAATGTGCAAGATAAACTTTATATAATAGGTTTAGTTTGGCTAAATAAATAATAATTACCAATCATATTTAGTGGTAAATTTACATTGTTCTGAATTGTTGGTCATTGCAGGAGAAAGCTTGTATGCTTAGCTTCTAGCAAATCAAAGTTAGGAATGATTTCCCCCAGCAGAACATCCTGAGAAGGCCGTATAGTCTTGGGTTATTTGTCACACCGGTAAGTGTTTCAATAAAGCTGAAAAGTATGCAGAAGAGATGAAGTCAATGGAATAGACCTAAATGGGAATTTTCATAGACTCATAGAGCTAGGAGGAGCATTGGAAGTCAACTAATATAACTGTTAATGAGTATAGGATTCCTTTCTACAGTATCATAGGTAGTCATCCAAACTGTGATTGGATATCTCCAATTATAGGGAACTCACTACCGGCTGAGACACCAGTCCATTAAATTTTTGGAATGTCATAGTGGAAAGAGCAATGGACTTAGAATCAGGAAGACTCATCTTCATGAGTCAGACTCCAACCCTTACTAGCTGTGTGATCCCAGGCAAGTCTCTTAACCTTTTTGCCTCAGTTTCCTCACCTGTAAAATGAAGCTGGAGGAGGAAATGGCAACCCACTCCATCTTTGCCAAGAAAACCCCAAATGGAATGAAACAGTGCAACAAAGAAATAATTAAAGAGTTCCTCCTATTTTGTGTCTCACCAATAAAGTTCAAGATCTTGAAGAGTCTGACTTCTCTAAATAGTCTCTCTTTTTGAGTGGATGGAGAGAGGCAGTGCCAGAAAGACCATATTTTAGAAGAGTTTAAAGAAAATGGTCACTAGTTATTCCCAAATAGGAATGCATGAAAAATAGGTGGGTGAGGCCTAGATGGCAATAACTAGAAGTGGCACTGGAATTCTTTCTTGGACAATGTGAATGGGATTGGGAATGAAGGAGGGAACAGTCATCTAATTCATTAATACTCCTCTGACTTTACGCAAGTCAGACTGGTCTATTTTAACCTTTATCAAAAGGACAGCTAGATGGTACAATCGATAGTGCTGATAAATGAGTCAGGAAGGCTCATCTTCCTGAATTCAAATCCAGTCTCAGATACTTACTAGCTGTGTGACCCTGGGCAAGTCGCTTAGCCCCATTTGCCTCAGTTCCTCATTTGTCAAAGGAGCTGGAGCAAGAACTGGCAAACCACTCCAGTATCTTTTCCACATAGGGTAGCAAAGAGTCGAACATGACTGAAAACAACTTAACATCAATAATCTATCAGTGGAGAAAAAGTGGAAAACTGGTGGTTGTCCAGAGTGCTCATCAATGTAGGGACAATTTCTTTTGTGTCTGCAACAGGTTTATTGCCTCAGCTGATAGAACTCTTTTTCTTAGATAATACTAGGCCACTTAGTGGACAGAATACACTTTGAAATCATGAAACGTCAATAATACAGAGGAAGGCATACAGTGAAATACTCCCTCATCCTTTGACCATTCATGTAAGATAAAAAACTTTTGTGGAGGTCAAAAACCTTGCTCTTGATTAAATGCTGAAGCAATGTGCATTCTATATTCCCTTACCTATATTGCTGATAGTTTTCTCTACCTTAGGCATATTTATTTTATTTTCCTTTTAAGCAATTAAAAAAACCCAAATGGGTAGGAGCTATAAAGATGTGAGCCTGAATGTGCATGTATTATTATTTTGTGGGGAAAGAGGTAGGGTTGAGTAGTGGTTTTGTCCAGACTCAGAAGTCAGCTCTTCTGTGTGTCACATCCATACTTATTTCCTGGATCCCTAGTGAACTGATTTGCATGATGCACTGGAAATTCATCACACTCAATGGATTCACATAAAATGTGTGTGTGTGTGTGTGTGTGTGTGTCCATGCTATAACTGTGATTTCTTTAGTGTCAGAAACTCCCAGTGCTTGGGATACTCCTTCCATCCATGCAGATCAGCAAATGTTCTTAAAACATAGAACTTAGAGGACTGCCTAGGGGTCCAGAGAAGAGGTTTGCATTGCCCAGAATTACAAAGCTAGTCGGTGTCAGAGGTAAGAATTGAACCCAGAATGTCTTGATTCCAAAGTTGACCCTCTATCTACCATGACTTTTCCCTCTCTCTCTCTTTTTTCTTTCCCACGTCCTTATCTCTTTTCTTCCCTCTTTTCCTCTCCCTCTTTCCTCCTTCCTCTTCTTTTCTTTCCTCCTCCTTCCTTTTTCTCTCTCTTCTTTCCTCTTTCCCTCCTTCTTCCTCTTTATTTTCTTTTCACTCTCTTTCCATCTACCCTCCCTCTTTCTCCTTGCCCCTTTAGCTTGAAACTTCCATCATGCTCCTTAGCTGAAAGGAGATAGAACTGGAGACCTCTAAAATGCTAGCTTTCTACAACTTTAGGAGAAATGTTCAGTACCTCTCTGGACACATGAGGAGTGTCTAATCATTGAAGTGATCTGCTGCAAACGTTACCCAGGGACCAACGTGCCCATCTGGAGCAACATCTTTGCCTTTAGTGTTATTTAGAATTCTACACAGGGAACCTTGGAAGGCTTGTGCTTGATGCCTAGTAATTCAGTGAAGTTCATGATGTTGGCTTTTAGCTCTTATGATCATATTTGGCACACGAATAAGACCTGAAAATGATTCTCCTCTCTGATTTCCTGTTTAGATACTATCCATGGAAACTGTATTTAATGGTTACAAAAATTAGTGGCTTGACCTTTAGAAAGTCATACCAATTACAGATTCTTTTATATGCATAACTATTACTGTTTGTTTATGTAAAGGATAACTTCAGGCCATGGACAGGCAGCCCAAATCCAACAAACTAAATATTATAACAATAAAGCCTTCTCCCAACTCCTTCCCACAGCTCCTCCCTCTTCCTCTATGCAGGAAAGACATCTCCAGACAGTTGTGCCACTGTGGGCAGACTTACAGTCAGGCAGCCTGACTTCAGGTCCTAAAACTTAAAATGGCTTTGCCATGGATCATCATGGAGGCCTCTCTTTGCATCAAGGAAAACCTGGGCCAACCATTCTGATCCATACTTAGCTATAAGTTACCTGGGCCATAATATGATACAAGAGGTTCAAATATTCAGATGGGTGAAGGTTGCTTTCAGGGAGTCTCCCCAACAAGAAGAACCTCAGGAGTCGGCCGCAGCAGATTTTCCATAAGTCTATACGACTTCTTAAAGAACTTACCCATTCATCTATATTCCTGACGCAGAGGGGTAGGGGAAAGAAAGGGAACCTCCTCAAAACAGAGATTCCATGGAAATGGAAACTATGGAAGGAAGCGGCTATACAGGAAGGAATCTTGAGATTACAGCTGAAGTACTGGTTAAGTCAACGCTATCTATTTACTGGCCAATAATTACACAAAGCAGGAGTATGGTTCAATGAAAAGAGTGCGGGATTTGGAGTTGAGACCTGGTTCACATTGCTGTTCAGTCACTGCATGACCTTGGATGGTCATTTAACTTTCCAGGTCTCAATTCCTTTATATGTAAAGTAAGTGAGGGAAAAATAAACCATCTAGACAAGATGGTTTCTAAGGTACCTTCTGCGTTGAAGAGTTAATCATGTCATTAGCCAGAAATTTATTAGGATTCTTGATTCTTTTCCTGTTTTCTTCAATTTGGACCATTTTGTAGCCTCTCAGTGACTTCTTGACTGTACAAAGGAAACAAGATAACCTAATAAGTTCATTACACTGCTAGTTTGATGATGTGACTTGACAAGGGATCAGAAAACTTAGATTTTAGAACTAATTTTGTTGCTGATAAGCTGTGTGACCTCATATAAGTCACTTTCCCTCTCTGAGCCTCAGTTTGCTCAAACATAAATTGACTTGGGCTAGATGATCTTTAAAAGTCTCTTTCAATGCTAGAATTTTGTGATTCAATTCAGTTGCTTTGGGAAAATATTGACAGAGAGAAAAATGAGCACTAACAGTCCATAGGAGTGTTTGAATTATCTGAGGACTTAATTTATAAGTTCTTTTCCTATTCCCAGATATCACTGAAAACTCAAAATTGATTTCGTTTCAATTACAATTTAATGTCAGTCACCAAGGTGATATGAGTTTACATTTTCCTATTAATTTTTTAATTGGTATTTATTTTCCCTCCCTTCTATCTTACCCCACTGGGAAAAACTGGGAGTAAAATCTCTCATAATGAATATGCATAATCAAACAAAATAACCCCCCACACTAGCCATGTCCAAAAATATGTGTCTGTTTCTACAGGTTGAGTTCATCACCTTTCTTGTTAGTAAATGGGCACTTTTAGAAGTGTAAAATTATCTCTCAGCCACCAGAGGGCACAAGCATGGCCCCACAGATAGATCAGGCCCATTTGAGTTTTGTCTCAACATTTCTTTTCTCTTTACAACAGCACCATCTTAGAAATGTTATATTCATTCATTGCATCAATCTTTATGACTGTCACACAAATATCAATTTCCACTGCCCTCATGATCCTGTTCCTCCTTTTCAGTAGTAATGTGAGCCAGAACAGAGTGCCAGCCAAACCCTTCTGGACACTAACTACAGAAAAGATGGAAACATTTAACACTGACCCTTTTTCCCCTTAAGAATCAGACTTAACACTTGAAAATTATCTCCTTTAGCAAGACCCTCACTCAAAGACGTATTTATTGGTTAAAATTTCATTCAATAGACCAGATTGGAGAATGTAGAGAATGTTTGGGAGCCAGAAGAATTCTTGGTGCCTCCCCAAATAAGACCAACCAAGGAACTGTATCCTCCTGCTTCTAAGGCCTGTCCTGATTAAAATCCTCAGAGCAGGGGTTCTTGGAGCCACTGCTCCATATGTAAACTCCCCAGGATCCATGAACTTGAATGGGAAAAAGTAAATCTATATATTCACTAACCTCTAATTAAAATTTAGTACCTCCTTCAATTATACATTTTTTAAAAAAATATCTTATTTTGAGAAGGGATTCAAAAGCCAAAGAAGCACATGACACCAGAAAAAGTGAAGAACTCTTAAACTAGATAAGTTCTTACTACATATAAAAATCTAAGTCTGCCATCTATGACTTTATTCAAACCATTGATAAAAGACACTGAGCAACGAGTTTTCTTCCACAAAATAACTAATCTGAAAATGTTTTCCATGATTGCACAGGTATAACCTATATCAGATTACTTACTGTTTGAAGGAGAGGGAAGGAGAAGGGGATAGAATTTAAATTCAAAACTTAAAAGAACTTAATTCAAAACTTAAAAGAAACCAACGAATGTTAAAAATTGCTTTTATATGTAATTGGGAAAAAATCAAATATTCTTTAAAAATAGGTATTTTTAAAAAGATACTAAATAAGGCTAGGCTAATGGTCTCGATGACATGCAAAGTGACGCAAAACTGGGAGTGACTGTTAACTGGATGATAGGATCAATATCTGAAAGATTCTGACAGACAAGTACAGACAGCCTGAGGGCCAAATCTAGCCTGCTGCCTCTTTCTGTTTGGTCTGTCAGATAAGAATGGGTTTTATATTTTTAAATATAATCATACAAAAACAGGATGAAGAGGCCAGGTTTGGCCCATGACAGTAGTTTGAGGACTCAGGGCTAGAGCAATACGCCAAATCTAACCAGACAACATTTAGTGGGGATAAAAGTAAAGCCCTGTATTTGCTTGTTTTTAAAACCAGCTTCATAAATATAAGATTGAAGCTGGACAACAGTTTGTATAGGGAAAAATCCTTGAGTTTTCGTGGACTGCAAGTTAAGCAATAGATACCAGATTGAGGCAATATGGTAAAATGGAAAGAGGGCTGGGTTTGGATACTATTCAGTCATTTTTTGGTCATGTCCAACCCTTTGTGACTGCATTTGGGGTTTTCTTGGCAAAGATATTGGGATGGTTTGCCATTTCCTTCTCTGATGTAGAAACTGAGGCAAACAAGGTTAAGTGACTTGCTCAGGGTCTGATAGCTAGTAAGTGTTTGAGGTCATGTTTGAACTCAAGAAGATGAGTTTTCCTGACTCCAGGTCCACTACTCTATCTATTGACCACCTAGCTTGCTTGGATAGAGAGCACCTGAGTTTAAATGCCAGGTCTTCAACCTATGTGGCCTTGGGCAAGTCCATTAGCGATGCACTTCAATTCTTCATTTGTAAAATGATTTGGTTTTAATGGCCTTTCCAATCCAATATGCATAATCCTGTGACCCAAATTGTACAGCAAAGCCCATGTGAAATTGGGCTGCATGAATGAAGACAGCATCCAGATGGAGGGAGACAGCAACCCCACAGCACACAACCCTCATTAGATCATGTCTGGAGTAATTCTGCCACATTTTAGGAAGAATATAGTCAGATAAGGTGAGGACACACATGGGGATAGGTTGAAGCAGGGGGTATGCTGAAATCAGCCTAAGCTGGGTGGGGAGAGCTGATCTTTACATTTTTAGAGTAAGCATTTATACCAAACCAGCAAATGCCGTAAATGAGGGCTCAATGAATTATTTTGTTGACTATCTAGACTTAAGAAAGTAAGGGAGAAGATGTTAATAACACACATTAAATGTAATGGTACACCAGTATAGACAGATAGATAGAGATTTTTAAGAAAACCAGATGTTAAATATTTATCAGCATACTCATGAGCTGAAGGAACTGGGGATGTTTCATATGTAGACAAGAAGACTTGGAGGGCTTAGTTATCTTCATATATATAAAGTGTTGCCATATGGAAGAGGGATGAGATTTGTTCTGACTAGTTCCCATGGGTGGAAATTGAGGAAAGGCCAATTTAGATATGGAAAAACTTCCTAGTGCTAATAACTGGTGCTATCTCCAAGTGGAAGAGGCCATTTCAAGAGGCAGTGAGTTTCCTACAGCTAGAAGCCTTTGGACAGATGTTATATGACATGTGACACATGTTGTAGAAGGGGTTCCTTTTCAAGGCCAGACTGGTCACTAATGAAACCTCTTCTAGCTCCCAGATTTGGTAAAATGACTCATCTAAGGTCACATGGTGACAACATGATAGAAACCAACAAAAGTATAGCATCAGGCAGATCCTAAAGCAGTTACTCCGCTGATGCTTCAGGTAAAAAGCTGGTGCTTCAGGTAATGACTTGGGAACTGAGATCTCATGCAGCGTCCCTACTCACTTCACTTGCTTCAGGACTGGCTTTGGGGAAACTGCTTCCACTTGCTTCAGACTCCTGTAGGTTCTGTTCAAGCTCAGATGATTCCACCAAATGTAGATATATAGGTTCTTATATTTATTTAGGCATGCATGCATGTATCCATATATCATTTAAGATCATAGAGTTAGAGTTGAGAGGGACAGTAGAGGTCACTGGGTCTAATCCTTCTATTTTATAGATGAAGAAATTGAGGCAGATAGAAGGCAAATGACTTGCCCAGAGTCACATAGCTAGTAAGCACCTGAGACAAGATGTGAACGTAGGTCTTCCTGATGCCAAGTTCATTGCCCTATCTACCACAGCAGGCTCCCTCCTCTGCTGCTACAAGTATTTCCAAGGAAAAGAATAGGTAAATAGCCCAATGATGGCATTTTTATCGTTGTTTCTGGGGCTTTCTGATGGCTCCTCTCCTCCTCCTCCTCCTCTCTGTCTCTCTCTGTCTCTGTGTCTGTCTTGTCTCTCTCTTCACCCCTTTTCCCCTTCTTTGCCCTCTACTTCCACTTCTCCCTCCCAATATGTCATAGACAAGTACTTCTGTTCTGACTTTTTTCTCTTTGGCCTCTCAGCCATGATTTGCTCTGCTCAGGAGTCAGGGCTGGCTTCTCCAGCATCAGGTGGTCCATCTGTGAACAGGTGAAGTCAGCTGTGTGTAATTTTTAAGAAGTCATTCATTTCTGGCAAGTGCAAGCTGGGGGGATTCATCCTTTGTTAAAGTTCTAGTTTAGAAAAGTGAATCTGACAGTTCCAGTCTTCTGACTTCAGATTTACTTGATGCATTGATTTCCTATGAAAGCAGCTTAGACCTAGGAGGGGAGCATATGACTGCAAAGGTGTCTGTCTGGGTTGCATATCGACAGTTAGCTGTCACCTTTCTGGCCTTCTCTGTTCTTTTTTAAGAAGAAGGCAATTGATTTAAATGATGTCAATTTCTCCTTCCAGATCTAGCATTCTATGACTCTACCAAATGAAGTCCAAACTCACTAGCTTGACACTCAAGGCCCCCTACAATCTGTGTCTCAGCTACCTTTCCAGGTTTATTTTACCTAAATCAGGGCTTCTTAAACTCTTTCCACTTGCAACCCCTTTTTGCATTTCAGCAGCATTTCTTGGTGTTGCACAGCATGATGGTATGTATAATGCAAAAAGTCCACATGTGGTGTATTCAGAACCAAGGCTGCAGTGAAATTGTGAGATGCGACGTGAACAAACACTGCCAGAAACACCAGATTCATCGCATGTTGATTTTGAATTAATTTTTGGTCATTGTGTGTTCAGAAACCTTTTACTATTGTCAAACTTTTCATGACCCTGTATGGGCTGGTGACCCACCATTTAAGAAGCACTGAGGTCCTAAACTAATCTGGTCAGTCTCTGAATTTGCCTTTCCCTTTCCTAACTGCAAGTGTTTCCATCCCCTTTCTTTTTTTTTAAATTTATTCATTTCTTTATTTAACTTTTAACATTCATTTTCACAAAATTTTGGGTTCCAAATTTTCTCCCCTTTTATCCCCTCCCCCCACCCCAATACACCAAGCATTCTAATTTCCCCTATGACCAATCTGCCCTCTCTTCTATCATCCCTCCCTTCCCTTGTCCCCATCTTCTCTTATGTCTTGTAGGGCCAGATAGCTTTCTATTCCCTATTACCTGTATTTCTTATTTCCTGGTAGCAAGAACAATACTCAACAGTTGTTCCTAAAACTTTGAGTTCCAAATTCTCCCCATCCCTCCCTCCCCACCCATTCCCTTTGGGAAGGCAAGAAATTCAATATAGGCCCTATCTGTGTAGTTTTGCAAATGACTTCCCTGATAGTCGTGTTGTGTAAGACTAACTATATTTCCCTCCATCCTATCCTGCCCCTCATTGTTTCTCTTCTGTCTTTTGATCCCGTCCCTCCCCAGGTGTTGAATTCAAATTGCTCCCTTCTCCCATTGCCCTCCCTTCCATCAGCCCCCCCCCTTGCTTATCTCCTTCTCCCCCACTTTCCTGTATTGTAAGATAGGTTTTCATACTAAAATGAGTATGTATTTTATTCCTTCCTTTAGTCGAATGTGATGAGGGTAAACTTCTTGTTTTTCTCTCACCTCCCCTCTTTTCCCCTCCACTAAAAAGTCTCCTGCCTGCCTCTTCTATGAGAGATAATTTGCCCCATTCCATTTCTCCCTCCCTCCTCCCAATACATTTCTCTCTCATTGCTTAACTTCATTTTTCTAAGATATGATTCCATCCTATTCAATTCACTCTGTGCTCTCTGTCTGTGTGTGTGTGTGTGTGTGTGTGTGTGTGTGTGTGTGTGATCCCACCAACTACCCAGATACTGGAAAGTTTTAAGAGTTACACATATTGTCTTTCCCTGTATGAATGTAAACAGTTCACCTTTGGTAAGTCCCTTATGACTTCTCTTTGCTGTTTGCTTTTTCATGCTTCTTCTCATTCTTGTGTTTGAAGGTCAAATTTTCTTTTCAGCTCTGGTCTTTTCAAGAATGCTTGAAAGTCCTCCATTTCATTGAAAGACCATATTTTCCCCTGAAGTATTATACTCAGTTTTGCTGGGTAGGTGATTCTTGGTTTTAGTCCTAGTTCCTTTGACTTCTGGAATATCCTATTCCATGCCCTTCAGTCTTTTAATGTAGAAGCTGCTAGATCTTGTGTTATCCTGATTGTATTTCCACAATACTTGAATTGTTTTTTTCTAGCTGCTTGCAATATTTCTCCTTGACCTGGAAATTCTGAAATTTGGCCACAATGTTCCTAGGAGTTTCTCTTTTTGGATCTCTTTCAGGTGGTGATAGATGGATTCCTTCAATACTTATTTTGCCCTCTGGTTCTAGAATCTCAGGGCAGTTTTCCTTGACAATTTCATGAAAGATGATGTCTATGCTCTTTTTTTGATCCTGGCTTTCAGGTAGTCCCATAATTTTTAGATTGTCTCTTCTGGATCTATTTTCCAGGTCAGTTGTTTTTCCAATGAGATATTTCACATTATCTTCCATTTTTGCATTCTTTGGTTTTGTTTTGTGATTTCTGGTTTCTCATAACGTCATTAGCCTCCATCTGTTCCATTCTAATTTTGAAGGAACTATTTTCTTGAGTGAGCTTTTGAACCTCCTTTTCCATTTGGCTAATTCTGCTTTTTAAAGCATTCTTCTCCTCATTGGCTTTTTCAACCTCTTTTGCCAATTGAGTTAGCCTATTTTTCAAGGTGTTATTTTCTTCAGCATTTTTTTGGGTCTCCTTTAGCAAGGTATTGACCCATTTCTCATGCTTTTCTTGCATCTCTCTCATTTCTCTTCCCAGTTTTTCCTCCACCTATCTAACTTGATTTTCAAAATCCTTTCTGAGCTCTTCCATGGCCTGAGCCCATTGAATATTTATTTTGGATGTTTGGGATACAGAGGCCTTGACTTTTGTGTCTTTACCTGATGGTAAGCATTGTTCTTCCTCATCAGAAAGAAAAGGAGGAAATATCTGTTCACCAATAAAGTAATCTTCTATGGTCTTACTTTTTTCCCTTTTATGGGCATTTTCCCAGCCAGTTACTTGACTTCTGAGATTCCTTTCCACACCCACCTCACCTCCAGATCTGCCCACCTAGTGTTTGGGGTCTGAGATTCAAATGCTGCTTTTCCAGCCTCAAGGCTTTCAGTGTAAGATTAAGTTAAGGTGCTCAGGTGGGGGCAGGGCCACCACACAGGTCTCAGTTCCCTCAGGGGGCTTATGCAGAGACCTTCAATAATGGATCCCATCTCCAGCCTGCTTTGGGAGCCTCTGTCCTCTGCCGCCCCCACTGCTGCCTCCTGAAGGGGCCTGAGTTATGGAAACACCCTGCTCCCCTCTCAGCCAGCCAAAAAGTGTCTCTCACTGACCTTTGCGCCTGTGGGTGGAGGGACTTGCATGGCCACTGGAGATTCTGTCCTTGAAGCCTGCTTGGATCTGCTCTTCTTGGTGCCATGGCCAAGGCAGGACTGGGCTCTGCTGCAGGTCCAGTGCATGACAGATATTTTGTGTCAGTTTTTCAGGTCTCTCTGGAACAGAAATCTCCTTCATTCTGTTCTTCTGTGGCTTCTGCTGCTCCAGAATTTGTTGGGAGTTCTTTTTTGCAGGTATTTTATGGGCTGTGGTTTAGGAGCTAGCAAATGTGTGTCTTTCTACTCCACCATCTTGGCTCCTCCCCTGAGACAGTCTCCTTCCCCTTTCTATATGTCTTAAGTGCCCTTCCTCATTCTCCCACTAAATCCTATTTTTTCTTACAAGTCCAGCTTGGTTATCACCTCCTCAATAAAGTCTTCCTACACTCCTATCTAGAAGTAATCTCTCCTCTGAATATTCATAGTGCCACGTTTGGACCTCCTTAACATATTTATAGTCTCTTTTACATTATAACTATCCCATGACATCTTCCCTCTCTAAAAGAATGGAAGTTCTCTGAGGGTAAGGATTATTTCTAATTTCTCTTTATACCATTCTCAGTGCTTACATAGACACAATAAAACTTTTTGGATTGAATTCTTTCTCTAAAAAGCAAAGGCATGCCAACACTGAAATGGAAAAATAAACCCAGCCTTTTCTGAATCTCTCAGTGTTGACTTATCCTTTTCTGTTTGACTTCTTATCTGTGTATAGAGCAGCAGTTTCATTACTAAACTACAGAAATAACTGAAATGGCTTCTGTTAGCAAAGATCTACATTGTATGTAATTATAAAGGTGCCTTCTACAAGAATCATTCCCCGTTCCTTTTTCATGTCTCTATTTTGTCATGAAAACTGCTGTCAATATATAAAGTGTTTGCTTGAGGTAAGTTAGTTTGTGCCACAATACCGAGACATTTCGTTGATCGTGCACCCAAATCTCCAATTTGTTTTCTATATTTTTCCACTTTAAACGTGGCAGGCTATGAAGTAATGGGTTTAAAAATGACTCGTAAAGTAATTTGCTCAAGGTCAAACAGATGGTGGGGCATCTAAGTGGCATTGTGGATGGAGAGCTGGTCTTGGAGTCTGGGGGACCTAAGTCCAAATCCAGCTACAGATACTTACTAGCTGTGTAACCCTGCACAAGTCAGTTAACCCTTTTTGTGTCAGTCTCCTCATCTGTGAAATGAGAAGGAAAGGGTAAAACACTCCAGTATCTTTGCCAAGAAGACTCTCCATGGGATCATGGAGAATTGAATGTGACTGAAATGGCTCAACAACCAACAGAAGATAAGACAGTCTGTAGATGAGGTCATATCTCCCAACTCCACAGTCAATATTTTTTCACTATAGGTGAAGGAACTGAACCTCCCGGGATTGCTGTGGGGATAAAATGAGATAATATTTGTAAAGTGATTTGCAAACTTAAAAAATGACATAAATGCTAACTACTCTGATTGTTACTACACCAGACTGTGTCTGGATAGAATGTAAATAGGTGGAGGAGAGAAAGCAGTCTACAAAAGGGAGCAGGGACAAAACAAAGGCAGAGAAAAGCGAAAGGCACAGTGGATGCTTGGGCGGCACATTGGATGACTGAGTTGGTCAGATTAAAGGGGAGCATCAAGTAGGAAAAGTACTAGGGAGAGCATGGCCCGTACCATCACCTCCTGGAAATTCCCCTTATTGATTCCTTGGGCCCTGACAATACCCTTCTACTGATGTGATTCAAAAGGGACTTCCTTAAGAGAGAGCTACAAGGAAGCAGGGAAATAGAGAGAAAAGGCAGTCATAAAAGTAGAATCACTGCCCAAAGAGTGAGTTGTCCAAGATCATGGTTAATAAGTGACTGAGTTGTTTTTGCTTCCAAACCAAGTGCATTTTCTATTATATCATGCTGCTTGAGGGCAGTTAGAAACAGGGTTGGGTGAAGGGGCATCTGGGATTTGAATCATTGAGTCACAGAATATCAGAGTTGGGAGAAAGGGGTACTATAAAGGTCATTCAACATTTAGTCCAACCTCATTTTATGAATGAGGAAAGAGAGGCGTAGAGAGGGAATCTAATTTGCCCTAGATCATACATGAAATTGGAGTAAATGGCACAAGGATCCAGGCTCCTGACTCCCAGTCTGGAATTTAATTTGCCTGGGGGTCTGTGGAGTTAGCATGGTGTTTTGTCCAAGGAAGCAAAGAGATGGTCTCAGATCTCTTCCACGGCAATTCTGCTAATTTGACTCCCTACTGGGACTGAGCAAGATATTGGAAATCCTCAGGGTTCTATTACAGTGGGAATTAGCCTCAGTGGGGAAGGGGAGACAGTACAATCCTGACATAAGTCTGTGTACCCTACAACAAGAGAGCATATTTGATATCCAGTCAGTTAACAAGCTCTGACTATTTGTCAGACACTGTGTTAAGTGCTGGGGATACAAAGAGAGGCAAAGACAAGGTTCTTGCTACATAGGGGTTCCCATTCTAATGCCAGGAGCTGCTCACCCTCATCTCTGTCTATGGTCCTAGGATGCTTCTTAGCACACAGACAAGAGGACCCATTGCTGGAGCCCAAATTATGTATGGCCGATATTTGACTAAATTTCACACAGATAATTACTATTAGAGTGTTTCTCAGAAACAAAAATGATGAAATTCTTTTCCTTGGTCCTTAGGGAGATTCATACTCCCAACCTGTGCCCTCAAATGAACACGACTAGAGGTAGCAGATCAAAGTAGTCAGTCCTCAGAAGGTTTTGATCAAAACAGTCCAATTAAACATCAGATTAAACACAAGGCAGGACTGCATCTGTGCAAGAGCCTTGAAGGCAATTACTTTTTGTTTTGTTTTGGTAACTGTATGGTGATGGGAACAGAATCTGGTCCTATGATTTCATCAGTGTAGGGAGATTATAGAATCCTGGATATAAGGATGGAAGGGACCTTGGATGCCATTTAATTCAGCCCTCTTATTTTACAGATGAGGAAGATGAGACTCTGGGATGTTAAATGACTTAGGCAGGGTCATACAGCCAACATGTATGTGAGGAAGGACTTGAAACCAAATAATTCTGATAGCACAGTTGGTTCTTGATCCATAAGACCACCCTGTCTTTCTTTTAGGTGAGCACAATTTACTAGTTTATAAACAGAGAGAGAGAGAGAGAGAGAGAGAGAGAGAGAGAGGGAGAGAGAGAGAGAGAGACAGAGACAGAGACTCAAAGACATTCAATATTTAATTCAGATTAATGTTTTTCAATGCATTATTAAAAACACTAAAATCTCTCCCACCAATTAATTTGAAGAATGCCATAGTCTCAATAAGTTTTCTCAAAGGATACAGGAATTGCATTATTAATGTTTTAACGACTCTGTAAACATTTTTTTTAGATGAGCATATGTGGCGCATGCCGCACTCTTCTCACCTTTAGGTGGTGCTGTGGCTGTCTGAATCCTGCAGCTCAAAGGTGACCCATCTGAGGCAGGTGGGGGAAGCTTCCTGTTTGAACTGTGTTATGCAAAGAGGACCCTTCTGGATTCATGATGTTACTTACTCTGCTGATATCAGTTCTGCCCTTATAGAAGTTGAGAGGAATAACTTTTTGCAAATGCTTGTGATCTGACACACATAACTGCAGCAGGGTAACTTCAGTGAATGAGTACAATGCAGCTTGCAAAGGTTTACAGATTGACTGAACAGAGGAGTTCCGTTCTCGGTAGGCAAGTTAAGCCCAGGGTCTCTTAGGGTGGGAAGTGATTGACGATGGTTCTCAACAGCACAGTTTTTGTAGAAATGTTAAACCAAAGTGACAGACTGATGGTGTGAAGGCTTTATTCCTTGGAGCTGTGGGTCCCCCAAATTCTGACCTTGAAGTAAGGAATTTGTTGGGTTTTTCTAGACCTTGGACTCCCACTCCCTTTTATGGTCCCGTCTGGGAAACATGTTTTGCATTGGAAGCCGATTGTAAAGGATAATGCTTTCAGAAGCCACAAGGACCTCGATGCTGCCCTCTGGTGGATAGTATCTTTCACTACCTCATTTGGCTGAAAGTTTATATGTTTATATGTTTTGATTGGGGACCCTCTCCAGCTGTCTGGTGGCTTTGCACAGCCCACCCTCACTTAAATACAATTGACTCACAAGCCATGGTATCACTTTCCTGAAGTCACGGTCCTCTTCAAAAACCATGGGCAAACAACAGTAACATGTTGATTAAGTTGACTGACTATACAGATGAATCCTTTTGGGGGAAAGAAACCAAAATAAGAACAAAAAAACTTTTTCCTTCATTGTTTCTCTGATTAACAAGAGATTGCTTTCTCTCTTTTCTTCTTCCCAACCCTCCCCCAATTAAATGATTGAAAAGAAAACCCCCATAACAAATACAGTCAAATGAAACAAATTCCCATGTTGACCACATCATAAAATACGTGTCACATTCTGTATTTTAATTCCGTCACTTCTCTGGTAGGAGATTGGTAGTATCCTTCATCTTTAGTCCTCTGGAACTGTAACAGTCATTGCACAAATCAGAGTTTTAAAGTCTTTCAAAGTTGTTTTTCTTTATAATGTTGTCATGGAATAAATTCTTTTCCTAGCTTTGCTCACTTCTCTCTGCAACTGTCCATTTCATCAGTTTTATGGCACAATAATATCCTATTACGTTTATATACAATAATTTGTCCAGACAGTCCCCAAAAGGGGGCACCTTGTTAACTTCTAGTTTTTGCTACTGTAAAAAGAGTTGCTGTAAATATTTTTGTAATATGGGTCCTTTTCTTCTTTTTTAAACCTCTTTATGGTATATGACTAGTAGTAGGATTTTTGAGTCAAATGGTATACATGTTTTATTGATTTTTGTGGGCATATTTTCAAATTACTTTGTAGAATGGTTGGACTCCTTCACATATTCTCTAGCAGTACATCCATTTCCCCACAGCCCATCTGGCTTTTGTCATCCCTCTCTTTTGTCATCATCTTTGGCAGTCTTATGGGTGAAGGTCTTATGGGTAAACCTCAGAGTTGCTTTAATTTGAATTTCTTTAATTATTAATGAACTGAAGCATTTTAATTATTTTGATAGCTTCTTCCGAGGGGAAAAGTTTGTTCATGTGCTTTGGTCATTTATCTGTTGCGGAAAGGCTTTTATTCTTATAAATTTGAATTGTTTCCTTATATATCTTGACGATTATCAGAGAAACTTTTGGAGTACTATCCTTTTCATAGTGTGTTAAGAAGAGGCTTTTCTACATTTCTGGTACTCCTCAGTGTATCTTCCCATCCATTCTAATTTTCATCTGAAAGAGAGTTTTCTATAGTTTATTAGGGCACTGAACTTGATATCAGGAAGACCTAACTTTAAGTCCTGCCTCAGACACTTTCTAGCTGTGTGACTGAAGGGAAGTCACATAAGGGTGCAGCTCTCTGAGTCTCACTTTTCTCATCTGTGAAATGAAGGAATTGGACTTAATAGCCTCCAAGGTCCCTTTCAGCTCTATATCTCTCCTTTATCATCTTTTCCCCTTTTCAGGTGCACTCCTTTAAAAAGCCATCTACAGTTGATGCCTCCACTTCATTTCCTCTCGCTCTCTTCTAAACCCTGTCCAATCTGAATTCCTATCTCATTACTCAGCTGAAACTGTCTCTCCAAAGTTACCAATAAAAATTTCTTACCTGATTTATTGGATTTTTTTCCACTCTGCTGGATCTTATTCCATGTCAAACCCACTAACCCTGTCTATATCCCAAGATTCTGTCTTAAGATTTCTTTTCTCTCTACACTCTCACTAACTCATCACATTATCTCCCATAGATTCTATCATCAGTTCAATATGGATGATTTCAAACCCTCATCTCTCTCCTATGCTTTAGCTCTGCATCACAAACTATTACACATTTCAAACTATTTAAAACAGGATACATCATCTTTACCCCACCTCCAATTCAACTCTATCCTATGTTACGTTGAGGGCACTAGCATCTGTCCAGTCATCTATGTTCAGAATCTTAATGTTAGCTTGAATTCTTCACTCTCCCTTACTTGATATGGCTGGTCACTCTCCAAATGTTGTTTCTACCTCTATAATATCTCTTAGATATGTATTTCTCCTGCTATTCACATGGCTACCACCCATTTCAGGTATTATATATCTCTCACTTGTACTATTGCAATATCCTAGTATTGGGTTTCCTTGCCTCATCCCCTCCCATGCCAATGAATCCTTCACTCAGCTCCCAAAATGATTTTCTTAAAGGACAGGTGTGACCATATCACTTAGCTTCCGATAAATTCTAGTGCCTCCCTATTACTTCTAGGATGAAACATAAATTTTTATTTCTGGATAAGATGATTAAAATCTGGGCTTTGTTAAGATTAGTTCCAAAAGTGGAGGAAATGAGACATTAATGCACTGTAGGTAGAGTTGTGAACTGATTCAACCATTTTATAGAGCAGTTTGGAACTATGCCCAAAGGGCTATAAAATTCTCTGAGAAAGCAATACCACTACCAGGTCTCTATCCAAAGAAGCATTTAAAAAAGAAAAAAGACCTATATATACAAAAATATTAAAAGCAGCTCTTTTCTGGGGGCAAAAAATTAGAAATTAAGGGTATGCTTATCAATTGGAGAATGGCTGAACAAATTGTAGTATGTGATTACGATGACATACTATTGTACTGTAAGAAAGAATGAACAGGATGCTATCAGAGAGTCCTGTAAAGACTTATGAGCTGATGCAAAGTGAAATATACTGTGTGCAAAGTAACAGTAATACTGTAGGATGGTCAGCTGTGAATGACTCAGCTATTCTCAGTAATAAAATAATCCAAGACAACTCTGAAAAAATGCTGTCCATCCCCAGAGAAAAACCAACGGTGTCCGAATGCAGGCTGAAGCATACGTTTTTACTTTCTTTATTTTTCTTGAGGTGCTTTATTTGGTATGTTTTCTTTCACAACATGACTATTGTGGAAGTGTTTTGCATGACTACACGTGTAACCTATATGAAATGACTTGCCTTCTCAATGGGGGCCGCAACTGGGGAGGGAGGAAGGGAGAATATTTGGAACTCAAAGTTTTAAAAATGAATGTTAAAAATTGTTTTTGCATGTAACTGGGGAAAAAACAAAATACTAAACACAATATAAAAATGATTAGCTACAAAAGAACATTCAGATCTATGGAGAAGGAATATGGAGAAGAAATATGGAGAAGGAAATGGCAGACCCCTCTAGGATTTTTACCAATAAAACTCTAAAAGGCATGATGAAGAGTCAGACCCAAATGAACAACTAGATAGCAAAAATATAGAAATAGGTGGGTGGGTCAGAAGCATATGTCTGCATGTAATCAATTCCTGATTATCTACTACGTGCGCCTAAGTACCCAGATCATGTATGGGCACTTTAAGAAGTCTAGGCCTGCATGGGTCAGCCTGCATAATAGCAAAGGCCACCTGGAAGAATGTTGAATATGTGAAGCCACGTCCAAGACCTGCAAGCCCCGGTGTGGCCTGGCCCTGATCTATGGTCGATTTCTCTGTATAAAATAGACTCTGCCCTGTTTACCTGATTAACCAGGCTAGGTTATGCTCCTACTGATTCTCCATATCAGCTTCTGTTGGCAAGCCCTACCTCTGGTCCAGGCCACACTTTTGACTGCTCCCCAGCACTGAGGCCAGGAGCCCACAATGATGCAAGGATCTAGTGTCTGGCTGTGAAAATCTGCCTTTCAATCTGACTGTCATGCCTACATTACCATGTTGGCACTCTGTTCTCTGACCCTTGGCAAGGAAACTCACTTCCAAGAACCACAAGCCATGCCTCTGATCCATACCGGGGTGACAGTCCAGTATAAGGTAGCCCAAATATAAGCTATGACTACCCCATCTAGCAGGGCAACATCCAGGCTATTTGCTAGTCAGGGGCCAGCCAATGGGATCATGGGGTCATAGATGTAAAACTAAAAGGGAATTTCAAGGCCATCATATCTAACCCCCTCTTTTTACAGATAAGGAAACTGAGACTGAGAGAGGCTAAGTGATCTGCCCATGGTTTCACAACTAGGAAATAACCTGCAACAGACTTTATTCTTTCAAAGTTTGATAGAATCTGCCTGTCAATCCATCTGCCCCTGGAGATTTTTTTCCTAGGAAGTTTATCGATGGTTTGTTCAATTTCTTTTTCTGAGATGGGGTTAAATATTTTACTTCGTCTTCTCTTAATCTGGGCAATTTATATTTTTGTAAATATTCATTCATTTCATTAAGATTGTCAAATTTATGGGCACGCAGGTGGGCAAAATAGTTTCTAATTATTATTTTAATTTCCTATTCGTTAGTGGTGAATTCACTCTTTTCATTTTTGATACTGGTTATTTGGTTTTCTTCTTTTTCTAAATCAAACCAACCAAAAATTTTTCTATTTTATTATGTATTTTTTCATAAAATCCACTCAGTTTTATTTATTAGTTCAATAGTTTTTTTAATTTCAATTTTCTTAATCTCTCCTTTGGTTTTCAGTATTTCTAATTTGGTATTTAATTGGGGATTTTTAATTTGTTCTTTTTCCAGCTTTTTGGTTACATGCCCAATTCATTGGTCTCCTCTTTCTCCATTTTATTCATGCAAGCATTTAGAGATATAAAACTTCCACTAAGAACTGTTTTTCTGCATCACATGAGTTTTGGTATGTGGTCTCATTATTGTCATTCTCTTTGATGAAGTTATTCATTGTTTCTGTGATTTGTTGTTTGACCCACTCATTCTATAGGATTAGATTATTTAGTTTCCAATTAATTTTTAGCCTGTTTTTCCATGGCTCTTTATTGTATCATGGTTTGAGAAGGATGCATTTAATATTTCTGCCTTTCAGCATTGGATTGTGAGGTTTTTATGTGCTAGTACATGGTCAACTTTTGTGTAGGTGTCATGTACCACCAAGAAAAAGACTTATTCCTTTCTATCCCTGTTCAATTTTTTTGAGAGGTCTACCATATGTAAGTTCTAAAATTCTATTCTCCTCAACTTCTTTCTTGTTTATTTTGTGGTCATATTTATCTAGTTCAGAGAGGGAAAGATTGAGGTCCCCTCTGAAGCAGACTGTGAATTCAGATCTTTCTGACTCCCATCTCCCCTGAACCATCTAGCTGCCTCAACAGTTACTTACAAAACCATCAAGTATTATATTTATAAAAAATCTCAGAGATCATATAAATTTATCCATCTCATTTTAAAAATGAGGAAAGAGAGGCATCTGGAAGGGAATTGAATTGACCAAATCATACAACTAGTAAGTGGAAGAGTTTGTCTCCAACAACTCAGATCATTTGACTCACAGTCTAGTGTTGTTTTCTATTATGCCATACTACCTTCTTGCCCCATTAAGCAGGAGCTGCTACATATACATAGCTTGTTTCCTTGATTAAAGAAGGGGCAAGTGGATGTTTCATCAACTTAGGTAGGTTATGCTTGACTTTTTAATTATTTACATCAGTGCTCACCCTTCACTGATACATCAGGGGTTGACTATACTTGTGGACCACTGCGAGCCATGCTCCTCGTTCTCCAGAAACTTTCAAATAATTTTTTTTATCCAGTATACTGTTGGTTTTCATCTTCATTCCTTCTTATCATCTTTTAAAAAAATAATTCCCTTATAACAAAAGCTATGGTAAAGGCTTTGGACATAACCAGTTCCAAGAACAGTGGCAGCCAGGTGGTACAGTGCCAACTTCTGGAGTCAAGAAGATTCCTCTTCCTGACTTTGAATCTGACCTCAGACACTAGCTGTGTGATCCTGAGCAAGTCACTTAATCCTGTTTACCTCAGTTTCCTCAGCTTTAAAATGAGCTGGAGAAGGAAATGGAATACTACTCCAATATTTCTTCCAAGAAAACCCCCAACGAGGTCATAAAGAGTCAAGTAAGACTGAAAGATTGAAGAAGAGAAACACAGAGTGGCACAGAAGACTTGGCAAATGTTCAGTCCATAGAATATTTTTTCAGCCCCCACCCAGAGTCTGGATTCACTGGAGGATCCATTAGATCTGACTGAACTTCTTTGGACTTGAAAATTGAAAATCTCAAGTGCCATGTCTACACATTGCCTGTCATCTCCTTTTCCTCATCCTTTTCTATTTCCCCAAAGCCCCATAACTCAAGTGCCAAAATTATCTGTATCAAACCAAACCAGACTCCACTTGACATAATCAATATTGTGTGGTACTTGGAGTCAGGAAGGCTCAAGTTTGAATTTCACCTTAGATACTTTCAAGCTGTGTGACTGTATGTAAGTTATTTGACGTCTCTCAGCCTATGCTTTTCAGTTGTTTCAATTTTGTCCAACTCTCTATGATCCCATTTGGGGTTTTCTTGGCAAAAATACTGGAGTGGTTTGCCTTTTCCTTCTCCTGCTAACTTTACAGATGAGGAAACTGAGGCAAGCAGGGTTTAGTGACTAACCCAGGGTTACATGGTAGTAACTGTCTGGGGCTGGATTTGAACTCAGGTCTTCCTGACTCCAGGACCAGCACTTGTATCCACTGTACCACCTAGATACCCTAGCATTTGTTATTTCATAAGTAATATGAGGATAATGGTGTTGTTGTAAGATTCAAATGAAACAATATACAGACAGTTCTTCACAAAACGTTAAGTACTGTATAAATGTCAGTTATTATTATCAATGCTGCTACAGAGGTCTTGTCCAGTAAAGGAGAGTACAAAGGAAAGACAGGAAATTGAATTTGTACAAAGCTGAAAGGATAGACATATAAGGAAAGATTGAAAGGATAAGTTTGGCAAGACAGTAGCTACAGTCCATTCTCAGTAATAGAGTTCCAACTCAGACTGTAAAGCTTTCAGAGATTGCTCATGTCCAAACATGGTGGTAGCACAGTGCATCAAGCAGCATTAAAACTATTTTTATTGAAATAATAATGCAGGAGTCTTGTAGAGTGGGTAGAGAGTCAGCCTGAGAATCAAGACCTGGGTTTAAGTGTCGTCTCTCTACTGTATTGGCTGCGTGGCCCTGAGTACACTCCTTAATTTTTCAGTTCTTATTGCTGAAGTGATGAATTGATCCAGCCTTTCTGGAGAGCAGTTTGGAACTATGTGCAAAGGGCTACAAAACTGTGCATGTCCTTTGATCCAGCAATAGCACTATTAGGTTTGTATCCCAAAATGCTTTTTAAAAAACGGAAAGTATCTACTTGTACATTAATATTTAGAGCAGTTCTTTTGAGGTATGAGAGAACTGGAAATCAAGGGGTTACCAATCAATGGGAGAATGGCTGAACAAGATGTGGTGTATGAATGTAATGGAATACTATTGTGCTGAAAGAAATGAACAGACCAGGCAGACTTCAGAAAAACCTGGGAAGATTTACATGAACTGATGCTGAGTGAGGGTAGCAGAACCAGGAGAACATTGTACACAGTTATAGACACATTGTGCAATGACTGCCTTTAATAGACTTAGCTCTTCTCAGCAATGCGAGATTCTAAGACAACTCCAAAAGACTCAGGATGGAAAGTACTACCTATATCCAGAGAAAGAATGATGGAGTCTGAATGCAGATTGAAACATACTATTTGCTCTCTTTCTTTTTTGTTTTGTTTTGTTTCTTTTTTCTCCTGGTTCAGTCTAATGGTGATACTTATTCTTTACAACAAGACTAATGTGAAAATATGTTTAATATGAATGTATATGTAGGACCTTTTCAAATTGCATGCCATCTTGGGAAAGGGGGAGGAGAGTGAAGGGGAGAAAATTGAAGATTCAAAATCTTGTGCAAGTGAATGTTGAACACTAAAAATAAATAATTTTAAAAAAAGAAATTATGAGCAGGAAGATTTCAGAAAATCCTGGAAAGACTCGCATAAGCTGATGCAATGTGAAGTGAACAAAACCAGGAGAATATTGAACAATATTGTAACAGCAATACTGTATGCTGATCATCTGTGACCGACTTGACTATTCTCAGTAATATAAAATTCCATAGGATTCATGATGAAATATTCAGCCATCTCCAGAGAAAGAAATATTGGACTCTAAACATAGTTTGAAGCATACTATTTTTCACTTTATTTTTTTCATTTTGTTTTCCTCTTTTACAACATGACATATATGTTTTGCATGACTGTACATATATAACCTATAAAAATTGCTTATTGTCTCAGGAAAGGAGGAGGTCAGGGAGGGAGAGAGAAAATTTGGAACTCAAAATTTAAGAAAAAATACTAAAATTGTCTTTACATGTAATTGGGAGGAAATAGAATATTATTTTTTCCTTAATCCTTTAGTGCTCTGGGCAATTCTCTAAGACTATAGGTTCCAGAATATTTTCCTACGAGTATTGGTAGGGGGCATTTCCTCATCAAGATTCCCCTACACCATGAAAGCCCAATTTTGGACAAAATGCAAGTACAACTAAAACCTGCGAAGGATCAGTTTGGGGTTGAAAGTAAGTTACTTCTCTCAGGATGTTAGATCAGGTGTTTGTTTTTTGTGAACTGTATAAGATCAAACTAGGAAATGTATTTAGGGAGAGGGATATGTGTGGCATATATTAATAAAGTCAATGGTAAATGATGAAGGGAAAATAGCTCCTATGGTGTCTCAGGAGAGAGAGGAACTGAAGGAGAATGGGAGATGTAGCAAAAGGAGACACTGAAAGAGGGGAAAGGGAGAAATCTCAATTTATTGGTAGGAAGTACTCCTGATGAAGAAAGATATATTCTGTCATAGAAGATGGGGACCTTATGTAGACATGATCTTCAAGAATTTGATGCTTAGGGGAGATCACTACCTGTGAGAGTTGTACCTCCATGGACCACTGGTTGGTTGTTGTCCTTTGTTTTTGAAGAGGACCAAAATGACATCACATGATAAAGTGAAGTTTCAGCGTATAGGACTGTGACTGATCAGAACAATACAAGCTTGGAATGCCATACCACAGATTGGGCACAGATAATGCACATGAATTTTTGGGGTGGATACTCCAAATTTGTGCATCCTACATTACTGTGTGCTGTCTCAATTCTGCTTTGGTCATAAAGCACAACACTCTTTCTGATGTGGGCATGTCATACTGAGTGGTCCTGTGCCAGTGTCCCCCATGTTACACAGTCAAATCCAAAGTTCTTGAGAGTGTCCTTGTATCGCTTCTTCTGACCATCCTATGATCCCCTCCCCATGTCAGTTTTCCATAAAATAGTCTTTTTGGCAAGTGCATATTTTGCATTTGAACAACGTGGCCAGCCCATCAGAGTTGCGCTCTCTGAAGCATAGTTTGAATGCTTGGCAGTTCAGCTCGAGCAAGGACTTCAGTGTCTGGTACCTTATCTTGCCAGGTGATCCTCAGAATCTTCCTCAGACGGTTCAGAAGTGATTCAGTTTCCTGGCATGGTTCTGGAAGGCTGTCCATGTTTGAACAAATTACTGGACAAACTAGACAGAAAGATATATGATATTTAAAAAATGGAATTGTTAAAGAATATGGCTATTTTTAGCACCACATGGAATTTTTGTAAAAGCTGACTGCTTATTAGGGAATAGAGATATTGCAAATAATTGTAAAATGGAGTGGGGGATGCCAAATGTAACCTTTACAGACCATAACTCAACATTTCAAGACCTATGTCAAATGGCGGCAAGGAAAGGGAGCATGTTTATTTTATCCCTGTATTTATTGAGAAAACTTCTGAAGTTTCTTGTTGCATGTATTGATAGCTTTGAGCTTTTCTAACTTCTTCATATAAGAAAATACTCTGTCTTCCCTTTTATCTATCATGATATCTTCAAATAAGATACAACATTCCAGAGCCATATCCTACCCACCTTACCATATCTCAGAGATACATCAAAATTTACTTGCTTGCAGCAAAATCTTTAGTTCTGGTTAGTACTTGCACCTTTTGCACTTGCATCTGAAAACCTCTTTCTCTCTCCTCCTTCTCTTCCTCCTCCTCCTCCTCCTTTTCCTCCTCCTACCCCCCATCACTCATCAACTCCCATGGTTTAAACATTTCTATGAAAATGCCTTTCATATCTGTATATCCACCCATAGTCTCTTCTGACCTTTCAGTCCTACACCAACTACCTACTGGACATTCTGTCTGCATATGAATCATTGGAAATGGTCACCCATCAGGTTTGACATATATTAGGAGTGATATCTCTGTGATATCTCCAATATATGTCCCAAGAAGAGAGTTAATTTATCTATTATTAGGTTAGTATATTATAGTATAATATTGTTAATATATCACTGTGACATTTTTGTCAGTCTCCCTATTGAAATGAAGAGCCTGGGTATACTTTGGGGATATCTCAGTTATCTGGCTCAATGCCTCCAAACCGATGATTTGGAAATTTCAATCACTAATCACCCCCTCCCCCCACCACACACACACACACACACATACACACACACACACACACTCACAGAGGGGAAGTCTGTAACTCTCCTTACAAGCACACAGTTTTCCAAAGCTCATTACATGGACAGTGGTTTTATTTCTAGGCTAATGGAAAGACATTGACCTTGCATCTAAATTAGTAGAAAGTGATGCACCCTTCCACAGGGGTCTACCTATCCTTCTCTCAAAGACCCCCAAATCTTCACGATTTATCATAATGTCCAGATAGTTCTTCAAACAGAAATAGTCAGTGTTTGTTTTCTTCTCTACATCCATTTTCTTCTCTTTCTGGGCACCATTGTTTGTGTGCACTTGCTCTCACAAAGGCTGTTTCCCTATTTCTTCTTCCTGTTGCTTTCCTCTATAGTTCTGTTGCAACTGTCCAGCCATCTGTGGTGGTCATATTTTCTTCTGTCCTTTTCAATTCGGCTTCATGATGCTCTCCACAGTTCCCTTACTGGCTATTCTCATTTGTGTCCAGCAAATGATTATTTTATTTACTGTTCTCTGTAGTTCCACTGTTCCACAGAAGCTAGTATTCATTTTTATTCCAGGAGTCTAGTTCTCTAACCTTGGACTAAATTAAGGAGTCTCCAGTTTGTGATATACCTCTTCTAATCATAAGCCTACTTTTGCACATAGCACCAAACTTTACACAAGATAAACTTTCTTTCACTGTTCCTGAAAAGCAAATCTTTGTTTACAATCCCACGCACACTCATGGGAAGCCACTTTCATTTGGTTCACCTCCCTCCTAGTTTTTGGGCAGTGTCTCTCTCTCACATCAGTACCTTCTTCTGGTTTCAGGAATTCAGGTGGGGAGCGATAATTCCTTCCCTTATGATCTGACCTTTTTACCCCAGGGTTCAGCTGAGTTGGATTATTTAAATTACCCAAGACTTCTCAAAACATTCGAAGAGACAATGTCAGAGCCAAACCTCCCTCCTAGTTCACCTCCCTCCTAGTTTTTGGGCAGTATCTCTCTCTCACATCAGTACCTTCTTCTGGTTTCAGGAATTCAGGTGGGGAGCGATAATTCCTTCCCTTATGATCTGACCTTTTTACCCCAGGGTTCAGCTGAGTTGGATTATTTAAATTACCCAAGACTTCTCAAAACATTCGAAGAGTGAGGAATTATGTTCATGATCCATGGAGGGAGGGTTGTAGTCTCCATCATTCTGCTGTTAGCTATCGTTATTGCGAGTATAATGGGTATGTGGGGTGGTCACCTCATACCTCTGTCTTACAGGGCATGTGAACAATTATTCTGGACTGGCTAGCTTACTCTAATCTGCTCCAACACTAGCAGGTACAGGTTTCTAGAGAAGGGTTACACCATAAGGTTACATTCAAACTCCTCAGCTCCTAAGTTCCCATTAATATGCTTCCATTTGTACAAAACTAACACTGTGACACTTTCGGATCTTAAGATAACCACAATACTTAAGAATAAGGCAAGAGAAATAATAATAGCCCTATAGATAATCATGCATTAAAACAAATGAAGGAAGGATAAAATCATTAAATCCACATATTCTACCGCTTAATGCATTTGATATTTGTGGGGAAGAATGGGAACAAACACAGAAACATGCCTAGAAGAGCTTGAGTGAGGAAAACCTATGTGCTCAGGGTAACTCACAACACTGGGATTGTAAACTTCTCCATTTCAGAAACTATCTATAAAAGGTCATTCACGAACAAATTATGAACATGTACTAACACAAAAGTCTGTTTTGTTCATTCATGAATAAAAGATGTTTTTACTATTAAGTGAGCTGATTTGTGACACCTTACTGGACCTGATGGCTTAGTTAAATTAGTCAATGTTCAGAGTGGCCTCTCTGATTCTGTGTTTCCAAACTGTTCTTCTGTTCAGATATACTTAGACTTCAACAGCAATTGAACATCACTTCCTTATTGAAACTTAGCTGATGATGATCTGTAATCTATTCTTTCACATCTCTTGTTTATCCTTCTGGATTCAGACTCTGCTTGGGAATCTTCTCTGGAAATGGACCCATTCTTAGCTTATGATGAGTAACCAAATTCTCGCTTTCTGTCTGTGAAAAATAATGTCCATCATATGCCACAGATCAGTTCCAGTATATATGTCATTCAAACACACTACAACTTATCACATTCAAAAAGCAATAACTGTCTCAGATCTCTGAGTCAGAGTAACTGTTTAACTTAGAACTCTGAGAAGATCTATCTCCTAAACAAATGAACTGCCAAAGCTCACTTTAACTGCAACAAATTGTTGTATATGAAGGGTAGTACCTTAAAAAGACAATCCCCTACACCATTATGGTTAATAAGCTGATGACTCCTGATTTGTGTAGATTTCAATGAGATATTACGATATCATCCCCAATGAAGCTGTTCTAAAGGGATGAGTACTTGAATATGGGAAATATCAATTATAGAGCATTGACTTTTTTAGAAATAGAAGCGTTTTTGTCTGATAGCCTGACAGATGAATACAGGAAAATTCTAATACCTTTGTTTTCAAAAATATAAACACAGAATATATTCAAATAAGCATAGTGATACTGACATCTACCTAGTCCTTTTCATGTTCAAAACTCTTTATAGTTCTTCAAGGGTTCTTTCATCTGTTGACAGTATTGCAAGAAACCAATTATTAAGTCAGGTTTTGGTGGGCAAGTCACATAACACTGTGTGTCTGTTTGCCCTACAGCTAGAGAAAGAGACAGTGTCAGAGCCAAAAATGAAATTCAGCAATCTTAGCCTCCCTCCTCAGCCTAGAAATAAAATAGAGAAATAGCAATTTTTAACACTTGTTCATTGTTTAAACTGCCAGGAGTAGTTTTTTTAATTTCATTTTTATTTGATTTGTATTTTTTTTGTTTTAATCTAACCTTTCAGATCATCATGTTCCCAATGCCAATAACCATGTATGGTGAGCCAGTTCTGGAGAATGTTGACTTAATTTACTTTATTAGCTGTGGAGAACAGGCTGTAGAGCCTAGAGGAAAAACAGGTGGTTCAGAAGAATTTGTGACTTGGTGAATTCGGGGCCCGATTCCCTAAGCATTCTTACAGAACCATCTTTGTCAGAGTTGCCACCTTTAGTTAGACAGATGGCCTAAGATACGGTCACAATGCCAGATGGTTTCCATGGTGTTTTCTAGAGAGTATCATTGTGTCCCTGGTGATAGAAGGTTTAGATTCCTGAGCAAGGTCATCCTGGGATTCAGAAGATTCTAACTGCAACTCATCCAAACCTTCCCTTCAAACACAAACACTTTTGGAACATAAAATGTGTGTAGAGCAGTCTCTTAGTGTTGGTACTGTGGTGGGGGATGGGAAAGAATAATGTGGAAAGAGAAAACATAAAAGGAGAAATTTCTTTTTCAAAAGGGTATGTTTAAATGAGGTACTAGGTCGAACATACAAGGGGAAAAAACTAAGAATTCCTAAAAAGAAATACAAATTCCAAATAACAGTTCAAACTCTATGCCTAAGTGCTTAGGGAACACACAGCAAGCACCAATAAATATCCTTAATTTTTAAATTAATGGATGGAGAATTGGTCATCAGAGTATAGAATGACTCTCAGAAGTTCAGAATAATTTCCCTAACAAGGCCTGTGGGGTTGGCATATCTTTGTCACCTTCACTCATGAATAAAAATGGTCGTAGGGGATTTCATACCCACTACTGGAAAAGTATAGGTTAATGAAGAGTGGTAAGACCTTAATTCTAAAAAGACAGTCATATCATGGGCATGGGATAGGCCAGTGGGAGCAATGCCCTCAGAGTGTGTACTCTGTCTGCTGTCAAACTACATAAAGAAGCCTGGTGAGTTTGCTTCTAGAAGTTTGTGATGATGAGTAATGCAAGGATCCTGATCCCCCATTCAGAACATGCATATGTCTGCTTCCTCTATGACTCAGTCTAGTCTACTTACTGTATGCCTTTTTGATCGGTTACTAAGCCAGAACTAAGTGTGGTGCAGAGGGCACTAATTGGATAAATTGAACTCTCTTTGCTGATGGTAGGAGTAAGAAATGAATCACTACAAACCCTCCTGTCGAGAGAGCCTTAGTAGAAGGGATGGTACTAGGCTCCTCCTACCAACTACCTATTGCCCGCTCAAGTCAATACATGGGCATGGACCTGGTGCCTATGTTTCTTTGCCTCTTTACATTTGCTCTTTTTCTATTCTAAGGCAAAGGACTATTAGAGACAGAAACTAAGACCTTGTGATTTCTGAAAGGTGAGGAGAATCACCAAGGGTCTAGGAATTGGACTCCATACCAAAGTTTTCTGGCGGCAGAGCCTGGGAGGCTCTGGAAAGTAAGTTGCTTGACCCTTCCCATTAATGGATTTTCTCTAAGATAAGTCTTGTTGAAATCCAAAATGGTTCAAAGGATTCATGATGAAAAGATATGCTATCTGCCCCCGGAGAAAGAACTGATGTTATCTGAATACAGACTAAAGCATACTATTTTTCACTTTTTTTTGTTTGAGCCTTTTTGTACAAAATGAATAATATGAAAATGTTATACATAATTTTACATGTATAACCTATATCGGAGTGCTTACCTTCTCAGGTAGGGGACTAAGAAAGGACAGAAGAATAGAATTTGGAATTCAAAACTTTTTAAAAAATTAAAAATTGTTTTAACATGTAATTTGAGAAAAATAAAATATTTTTAAAAGAATATTTAAAATAAACAATTTTTGAGAGAGAGAGAGAAAGAAATGTCTTGTGACAAGAAGAGATCAACTTTTTTTCTCCTTAGCAAGATCAAATATGATTTGTCCTTTCTGCTTCCATAGATGTCAAGGGGAGAGTATAGCTTTTATATAATCATGGCCTGCTCAGCCTGCCTGAAATCTGTACCTTTAAACGCCTTTAAAAGGCATTGAACAAGCTCCTGTGAACAGGGCCTTCTTCTCTTCAGGTTTCTATCTGTGAGAGTTCTGTGGAGTCAGCTCTAGCTGAGGCTGCGTGACTGTCATGGGTGGTTTATTCAACAGCTTGAGAAATCCTCTTTTCAGGAATGTATTATGGACCTCTTGTGATTCCTTCTTAGAACACTATGACAGCTCTCTCAAGTGTACTCCCTCCAATCTGTTTCAAAACCTCAGCCTCAGAATATCAACTCCATATAGACACTTCCAGAATACTCTTAGCATTTTAGAAAGCACTATCCTAGTTTCCTCACACAGTATTTAAATTACATGAATGAAATGATGAAATGAAATATCAAAATTACCACTTTTTTCGCATCACATTTTCTCCCTTATAAATTGCTTTGAAAGGGACAGTTAAGTGGCACAGAAGACACTTAGGAGAACCTCAGTTCAAATCTGGCCACAGATGCTATGCGTCTGTGACAGTTGTGTGATCCTGGGCAAGTCGGTTAATCTGATAGCCTCCAAAATGAAAAATAAACAAATTGCTTTGAAAGTTGGCTTCATGAATATAGTAAAAGAAATATAGGCCTTGAATTGAGAGGAACTTAGTGCAAATCCCAGCTCTGCAATTATGTGACCTTGGGCAAGCTACTCAACCTTGTAAGGACTCAGTTTCTTCATCTGTAAAAAAAAAGAAAAAGAAAAAAGGAGTGTGTAATAGCAACTAAAGAAGGATCTTTTGTCACTTGAGTTTTAGCCAATCAGTGCCTTTGATTGTGAGTCTTGCCTTTGATTGAATCAATCAAGAGTCTTTGATTAGAAAATATATACTGTAGAGGGAGCAGTGACAAACAGAGCAGAGAGAGAAGCAGACCTGAGAGAGAATCGACTGTGAGTGGGGTAGGGGAACTTGTTGTGGGGAGACCTAACAGAAAGAATGTTTGTAATGTTGGAACCCTGTCTGTTGGTCTATGTTGATTTTCCAGACAGAAGTCCTGTCTGTTAGTCTGTGTTAATTTCTCAGACAGAAGCCCTCTCTATAGATCTTTATGAGTGAATTGAGGTAATGGTGCTGGTAATGTGTATAAATATTGTTATAGCTCTGTTAAGTTTTGTTCTTCCAGGAATAGAAGCTGCAGGCAGGAGCCCTTGGAGCCTGATGTCAGGCAGAAGCAGGAAGAGTTTGAAATGGAAAAGTCCCTGTGAGCTGAGACAAGAAGGAGGAGCAGAGAGCTGCCTACATGTTAACCTAAGCAAGAGCTGGGTGTGGTCAGTCCATAGAGGAAGAGCCATGGGACTTGGAGGACAATCTCAAGTTAAGATGGAAGAAGACTTTACTTGGACACTTGATATTGATTAAGAAGATTGTTCTTACTGTGACCTAGAGGTGGATGATGTGGTGTTTTGAAAAAGGACTTTAGTTGGATACTTGGTATTACAGATGTTGCTATTGTTATGAGACACATATATGTATTAGATGGTGTATTTTGCTTAAATATGTTGGATGAATGTTATGCTTTACGTTATTGAATAATATTTAGTTTATTGCTGAATAGAGAGTTCATTATACTATGTGATTAGACACTTGAAATCATTCATAGCAGCATTCCTTAGGTGTGCTGCCTGATTGGCATTACAGGGGATGGAAGGGAAAGGGGAATTGGAGAAGAGCACTGTGTCTGGAGTGGGAGGACATGGTTCAGATCCTACCTCTGATACTTCCTATGTGACCTTGGGCAAATCACTCAACCTCCCTGGGCCTCAGTTTCCTCCTCTGTAAATTGAATGGGTTAAACTAATTAGCTTTTAGAATCTTTTCTAGTTCTATATCTATGACCTTGTGATCAATTTTTTTTCCTCTTAACTGTAACTGTTTACATTTTGAAATGATAGTTTTAGGTAATTACTGTGAATTGCAACAAACATTTGTTAAGGGGTTAACATGTACAAGGTATTGTTGACACAGTTTGGCACCTGAATTGCTTGTGGTGGGTGAGGGAGAGAGAAGATTTGAGGCTGAATCAAAGGACATGACCATGGGTGACAGAAAAGATGATGACGGTCTTAACAAAAGTAGGTCTTAAGAGGAAGGGATTTGCTGGGGAGGTTTAAGTTCTACTTTGTATACTGCTGACACATACTAACTAACATAGCTTGTTGATTGATCTGCTGAATCTGAGATATTTTATGGTTATGGTCATCAGACTGGTGGTGGAGGTGGATGGGACTGGAATTCAGGAAAGTCATTAGGGTGACATACGTAGACTTTGGAGTCATCTGTTCATATGAGTGGACTCATAAAAAGTTCATTCATAAGAATGGGATTGAGGGCAGAGCCATGGGAGACACCCAATTTAAAGGACACAAGATGAATGATAATTCAGCAATAGGAATAGATAAGGAGTCATCATAAACAGGGGGAAAAAGAAGAAAATAAATGTATCACTGAACCCAAGGAAAGAGAGAACATCGTCATGAATATCTCTCCTAAACCCTAAACAAATGCATTCTGATTGGATGATGAGTGAAATGCTCACATTCAAAGTAGAAATACTAGAAACAAAAAATATTCCACAAACCCAAGTTGCTCTTGTTTTACCAGAGCACCCCACGTTCCCTTTGTTGTTGCTTCTCCTTCGCTCTTGATGAAGACAATGACATCAGGAGTTTGATGTCTTCCCTTGCAAGTGAATTGGATTTAAGTGTGGCAGAGTGTGCAGAGTTACCAGCCTCACTCTCTCCTCCTGCACCATTGAAGTCTTGTGGCAAGACAAAAGTCAAGATGACTTGAGATGGCCCACATCCCCCAAAGGATACAAGAGGAAATGTCATGGACATGACTGGTCACTCTCATAAATAACCAGTACCTTTTTACCCTGGAGACAGATGCATTTATTGATATTTTTAGACCTAGATTTCTATTAATGTAAGTTGTCTTGTTTGCGGTATAGAGAACAGATAATAACTATCCTCCATTCTATATTCCCACCAGAAAATACTCAGTACATATGCTTCACAAATATGAATAAAAATTAATTGAATTGAAGCAAAAAAACATTACTCACCTGAGGCAAGTAGGCCAACTGTTTGCAAGACTGATTTAATTAACTTTACCTCCTTTGTTTCTCTCTTGGCTGGTCAATTGTTCATTGAGCCTAAACTGTGTAGAGACCATTGTGCTAGAGGCCACTGCTAAAATAAAAGGCAGAGTCCCTGCCTACAGAATTCTTGCCATGCAATTGAATTGATCTTTCCACTTATATTAGTCATGAGGGTTAGATAATGGGGAGCAGAGATGTTGGTCAGCAAAATGGACTGATCACATAGAACTGGCTCATTTACAAAACTTGAAAGTGAATGTGAGAGAGAGATGCAAGATGTCAGAATAGAAGCAGGGACCTGCTAGAGTTCTTCCCGCAAACAACTCAAAATCCTGTAAAAAAAAATGACTCAACAAATTCTGGAGCAGCAGAAGCCACAGAATGACAGAGTAAAGCAGATTTCCAGCCCAAGATAATATGAAAGGCCAACTAGAAGGATTTGTTGTGCTGGACTGGGAGCAGAGTGTAGTTTGGTGTGGGTCCCATGGGTGTGGAAGGAGCTGGAGCAGACCTTAGGGGACTGAATCACTGTTGACTGCTGTGGTTTCCAGACTTCTCAACCTGCAGAAGCCAGAGACAGCTTCGAAGGTCAGTGAGAAGGACCTCTCACCTGGCTGAGAGGAGAGCATGGTCCAGCCCCAGTCTCATGGCAGTGGCAGCCACTGCTGAAATGGAGGCTGCTTCCAGAAATGTTCACTTAACAAAGAACTCAAAAGTCAAATAATTGACTGAGAAAATGAGCAAACAGTGGACAAGAAACAGACTGTAGACTCTTACTTTTTTGGGGAAGAGGTATTTTCTTACATCACTGACAAGGAAGATCAAAACATACAATCAGAAGAAGACAAGAAAGCCAGAGCTCCTGCATTGAAAGACTTCATCAGATTTGGCTTCAGGAGGGAATAACATACACACACAATTGAGTATGGAAGTTTCTCTTACCCTACAGGAAAGCATAGGGGAAGGGGATAAGAGAGGGGGGATAATAGAAGGGATGGCAGATTGGGAGAAGGGGTAATCAGAAGCAAACCCTTTGACAGAGGTTCAGGTCAAAGAAGAGAATAGAATAAATGGAGGGCTGGACAGGATAGAGGGAAATATAATTAGTCTCTCCCAACATGACTGTCATGGAAGTGTTTTAAATGACTCCACATATATTACCTATATTGAATTGCTTGCCTTTTCATTGAGGGTGGGTGGGGAGGGGGGAAGGGAGAGAACACGGAACTCTAAGCTTTAAAAATGAATGGTAAAAATTGTTTTTACCTGCAACTAGGAAATAAGAAATACAGGTAACGGGGTATAGAAATCTATCTTACCCTACAGGAAAATAGAATGGAAGGGGATAAGAGAAGAGTGGGATAGAAGGGAGGGCAGATTGGAGGAAAGGGTAATCAGAATACACAGTATCCTGGTATAGGGGGAGGGAAGAGATGGGGAGCAAATTTGAAATTCAAAATTTTGTGGAAGTGAATGTTGAAAATTGAGAATAAATAACATTTAAAAATCAATGCTTAACTTCAAAGGAAAAAAGGAAGTGAGTATGGTATAGTGCTAGACTTGAAATCAGGAGATCAGAGTTCAAATCCTACCACAGATGTTTTTTATCTCCAGGACCCTGGAGAAGTCATTTAACTTTTATGTTTCCTCATCTGTAAATTGAAAGGTTTGGTCTCCTTTCCTACTCTAACGATCTTATGTGAAAGTCTTCAATTCACTTTTCAGAATCTTAGTTTTCTCATCTCTAAAATGGGAATCATAATGCTATAGAGGTTGTTGTAAAGAAAGTGCTTTCTTTTTCCCCCCACTTAATAGTGCTTTATTTTTTCCAAGAAAGTGCTTTTCTGTCTGTCAGGCAGTACAGAAATGTGAGATGTTATTTCTACTCCTTGTTACCTGTGCTATTCTCCTCACTCTTCTGCAAACATGAAGTCACTCAAGAGGAAATAATAAGAGAGAAAGTAGAATGGAAATATTTGGTGTCTCAGAGTCAGGAGCATGTAGCTGTCACTGGCACTAGAAGAGGAGGCAAAGGAATGGCCAGATATAGATGTCTGGCAGACTGTAGATTAAAGGGGTCTGCTGGGCTATAGCAGGAGGGTCTGAAAGTATGTGAAATAAATAGCAAAATCTCACTTCTTCTCCTAGGCTCCTTGTATATTGATTTTCTTATCCTATCACAACCTATCTCCCCAGCCTCTGTCCTAGAAGAGAATATAAGAGAGCCCTATTACACTTGTCTGGATTACCCTTCCATGACTTAGGCCCCAGCATCATGATTCTATAGAACCCAAAACTGACTGCATGACGGTCCACTCATTTCTTAACCCTTGTTGCCCTTCTTGGAACAAAAGAAAAAGAAAAATGTGATTTTCTTCCAAGAACTAATTGCACCAGTTTTTAAATAAACACATTCTTATGAAAGGGAAGAACCTTTTATTTTGGACTTGATAATATCCCTTGAGATGGCTTTTTTCTCTCTCTGAGAGAGGTATTATTGAGCAGCAAGATGAAAAAAAGGCTGTTTCTAGTGTAAGGGAATCAGAAGACAACAGACAGGGTTGAGATAACGTTTACAAGCAAAATGCTCCATAGATGAGACCCCACAAATGTCCAGTTATGTCAGAAACTTGGCCTCCCCAAAATGATCTCAGAAATAGAGGTGCTATAACACTTTCTATGTTAGCTAAAAGGGGAAAAAGGGAGAGAAAGTGGGTATCTGTCCATTAGGACAGGGCCAGATTGTGTCATGTTAAAGTAATGGAATATTACTGCACCACAATAAATGATGGATATGAGGAATTAAGAGAAATGTGGAAGACATGTATGAGAAGTACAGTCAGCCAAGAGAACAAGGAACGCAATGGTTCCAATAATGTTATTGAAAAGAACACTAAGGCAGCACACTGAACATTGTGTAATTGTAATGACCAATCTTGGCCCTGGAGAATAGAGGAAGAAATGCCTCTCCTTTCTTTCCTTTGTGGAGCTGTAGGACTATGGGTGCAGAACATTGCATTTGATGGCAGACATGTTTGCTGTTTCACTTTGTTTGGGCTAACTGTTCTTCTTTGTTACAAGGGAAGGCTCATTGAGAGGTGGGTTTTGGAGGGGCAAGAAGGGTATATAACAGGAAATGACTAGGTGGGGCAGTGGATAGAATGCCAAAAGTGGAGTCAGGAGACCTGACTTTGAACCTGGCCTCAGACAAATGTCTGACACGGGGTGAGTCACTTGATCTCTGTTGGCCTCAGTTTCCTCAACTGTACAGGAGACAGCAATAGCATCTACCTCCCAGGATTGTTGTGTGGATCAAAGGAAATAATTATAAAGCACTTAGCACAATGTCTGACACATAGTAATCACTATCTAAATGTTAATGATGATGATGATGAAGATGAAGAAAGAGGAGGAGAAAAAGAAAACAAAAAGGATCAATAAGACCTTAATTTTTAAATTAGGGGTACTGCATGTGAACCACAGATTCAGAGCTAGAGGAACCTTAGAGGTCACAGAATCTCATAAATTGAGAGTATAAAGAGACCTTAGCTGCCATCTAATCCAACCTATACATGAAAGGAATCCTCACTGTAACACAGAAGTAGTAGACCAGCCTCTTGTGGATGAGGTTTCAGGAGAAAGAATCCACCACCTCTCCCAGCAGCCACTTCTATTTATGAGCTGCACTAATTGTTAGGAAGATTGTCCTGATAATAAGTCTAAATCTGCCACTTTGAAATGTAGAAGTAGATGAAGTCCTGGTCGCCTTTTTGGAAATACTAAGAAATGTAATAGAACATTATTGTGCCCTAAGAAATTATAGAAGGGATGGTTTCAGAGAAACCTGGTAAAGATTGTTATGAATTAATAGAGAGTGAAGTGAGGCGAGCCAAGGCAATAATTCATATGGTAACAATGCACAGAAAAATGACTGAAAGATTTAAACTCTCATCAATGTATTGACCAACCACAACTCCAGAGGTCTAATGAGGAAGCATGCTATTGTTTTGGTGAGTCATATTAGTCATGTCTGACTCTTTGTGACCTCATTAGAGGTTTTTCTTAGCAAAGATACTGGAGTGGTTTACCATTTCTTTCTTCAGACCATTTTACAGATGAGGAAACTAAGGTAAACAAGGTTAAGTGACTTGCCCAAGATCATACTGCTAGTAAATGTCTGAGACTAGATTTGAACTCACAAAATTGAGTTTCCTGACCCCAAGCCCAGTCCTTTATCCACTGTGCCACCTATCCCTGTGCCCAGCAAAAAAGCATGCTACTCACCTCCTGATAGAGATAGTTGATGGACTAAAGGTGATGGACTTTAGATGCAGAAACATAGATTATTAGATGTGACAAATGTGAGGACTTGTTTTGCTTTATTATAAATATTTGTTACAAGATTTTTGTTTTTTTACCCATTGGAAGGAAGAGAAGGGAGGAAAAACAAAGTCTTGTTAATTGAAAAAAAATTAAGAAATTTTAAAAAAACATAAAAAAGTTATCCTGGTCTGAATCCTTTGCTTTAACAGGAAGTTTTCCTACTCCCATCTGTAATGGTAATTTAAATGGGGAGGTCTTTCCCATTCATTAATAAGCCCCTTGTGACCTGCTTAAGTCACATGTGATGGGAGCAGCTTGCTAAATGGGTGGAACAGGAAGGGTGGAGCAAAACTGAGAGGAAAAGAGAGAGCAATTAAGGGAGAGAGAGAGAGAGAGAGAGAGAGAGAGAGAGAGAGAGAGAGAGAGAGAGAGAGATAGATCACAGGCCAGCTGTACTCATGAGTGCTTATTTGTTTGTGGAAAAGCTCCAGCAAGGGGGGTGGGGAGGGTTGGGAATGGCTTTGTCCCCTTCAGTGCTAATGTGTATTGACTTCTTGGCTACTATGATGGATTTGACTTTCTGGTTTGGGGATTCAACTTTCTGGTATTTTAATAAATGTTTTTTCTTCTGCCTGTTAGAGAGTCTGTTATACTATGAAATTGAGGACTACACCAGCATGTTCATAATCACCACTAGTGCTGTGAATATTGCCTTGGATCAGTCCAGGAAGGGCTCCCCCTAAAGTAATTAAGGAAGGATTTGAGAAAGGCAAGAGGTCTTTGATTGACCCACCTAAAAGTAGTACCCTCTTTTCCTATGCCCTGAAGGGATTAGGGTAATGATCTGAAGGAAGTCTCTTGGATTATTTCAGTTACTGGAGAAATCTCTTTTTCTCTTCAATTGGAAAGGGGAAATATTGAAGGGAGTGGCCTAGAGTGTGCTGGTAACCAAAAACAAAAATATGCCTGAAAAATTCTGTTCAAGAAGCCTAGAAATTGTGACTTCCAAATACTTGTGTCAGAGAACTGCCTGAGGGCATGAGGAGACTCGGTCTAGATATTTCTCTGAGCAGAAAAAATATGCTTATATTTAGAATAAACAAAAATCAATAAAATTGCTTCTGGCTGACTTGCTGAAAACACAGAATACACAGTTTTCTTCCATGGTAACTCACTCACTGCCCCCGATTCTTCCCCTGAGGCCAAATGCATAGTCTCTGCTAGACCTAGAATCAAAAAAACCTGACTTCAAGACACTTACTAGCCGTGTGACCCTGAGCAAGTCATTTAAACTGTCTGCCTCAGTTTGCTCCACTCTAAAATGAGGATAAAAATAGTACCTGCCTTCTAGGACTGTTGTGAGAATCAAATGCGATAATCTTTGTGAAGTGTTTAGCAGTGTCAGGCACATAGCAAATGCTAAATAAATACTTGTTTCTTTTTCCCTTCCTTCCTACAATCCTGTTTGCCTTCTTCTGTACATTTTTCAGCTTAAACCATTTTTATTCAGACTTGAAAACCATATTTTAGATGAAGTCTGACAATGAGGGCATCTGGTTCTCTGATCTCATTTTAAAGGTGGGGGAGTCAGAACCAGAGAGGCAAAATGGACTGCAAGTCATGGAGCCAGTCAATGTCTGGGGCGGAATTGGAATTCATGTCTTCCTGACACCAGAGTCAAGTGTTCTTATCCATTATGCTTCTTAATGGACTTTGGACAGTTGTACAAGAGATTGAGTTCAGGGGCATCCTTGCTTGATTTCTTCCTAGTCTGGGTAACTGAATAGGGGTGGGGAGACTGAGGATTGCAAAAATGGACAATGACATCAAAACAGCCTACTGGAATTGGACAAGAAGTTCTGGATTCAAATCCTATTGTAAATACTGTGTTACCCTGGGCAAGTCACTTGACCTCTTTAGGACTCACTTTCCTCTCATTTATAAAATAAAGATATTAAGTTCCATGGCCTTCAAGGTCTCTTTAAAGTCCAAATCTATGATCCCATGAAGCCCTTGCTCCTCCATCTTTGATTGCTTATGGACATTCCTTCCTTCAAAACTCTACTCAAGTGTCAATTCCTACAGGAAGTCTTCCCTGGTCCTTCCCCCATATGTCCAGCTAAAAGCAATCTCTCATCAAATTTCTTATAATACGTTGCATATATTACACTCTTCCTTGTATCATAGTCAATTGTTTACATATCTTTTGCCTCTTATTAAATTGTAAGCTCCTTGAGAGTTCAATCTGCATTATTTTTATCTTTGTATCTCTAGCCTTGTACTGAGAAAAACTTTTAAAGCTAGTTAATAATTTCAGTTTTCCTATCTGTAAAATGAGGTTGTTGGAACAATCCATAGCTGTACCAAAAATGCATTAGCATCTTCATCTTTCAACAATGGCTCCAACATGGCCTATTTCCATCCTTTGACATCTTTGCCAATTTGTTGGTTGTGAGGTGTATTTCTCTTCTTAGTGATCTGGGGCACTTTTACATATGATTCAAAATAGTTCACAATTCTTCTTAAGACACAATTCTTCTTTGACAACTTATCTATTGGGAGGTGAGTTTTAGGCCTACCTATTTCTTGGATATCAAATCCTTCTCAGATATATTTGATACAAGGATTTTTTCCCTAGTCCACTGGTTTTTTTTTCCATCCTTCATTTTCAAAGAAGGCCAATGGCATCACAAGAGTGATGTATTGACTTGCATGTGAGTTGGATTTAAGTTAGGCAGAGTTGCACAAAATTGTGGGTCTCACTCTCTTCCAGAGTCATTGAAATCCAGTGATAAGACAAAAGTTAGGACCACTGGTATTGGAACAGTATGCAGTAGATGACCTTGGCATCTCTGATGTCTGACCAAGCTCTAAGTGCTCCACAGCACCTGCGTTAGCATCCTTCATGGCTGTTGGAACAAATTATTCTCATCTGCCTATTCCTTGGGAGAAAGTCTTCCCATCTTTGGGGTAGACATCTCCTCTAATTCACCAATTGGTTTGAAGCCTATCAGTTGCCCTCTCCCTTCTTATTCTAGCAGTGATAATTTTGTTCATACAAAAATGTAATCAAAATTATCTATTTTATCTTTTGCAATCACCAATTTCTGTCATTTGATTAAGAATTCATTCTCTTCATAGTGATGAAAGATAACTGATCTGGTTCTCTTCTAATTCTTTACTGGTACACTCTTTACTATTCAGGTCACTGTTCATTTTGAATTTATTGTGGTATGTGATGTAAGATGTTGGACTGAACCTAATTTTTGCCAGACTTCTTTCCAGTTTTCCCAGAAATTCTTGCAACATAGGGAGTTTTTCCCTAGGTAATTTATGCTTTCAGGCTTACTGAACAATGGGTTATCAAGTTCAGAGATTTTGGAATTTTCCATTGAACTATTTTTCAATTCTTTAAACAGTGCTAAATAGTTTTTGTCAATGATCATATACTTTTAGAGTTACACCTTTTGTTAAAAAATGAATCAGTTACTCATTCAACAACTTAGATGACTGAGGAGTTGTTTACTAACCTTAAGATTAATGACTTTAATCAGAATATAATAGCTAGATGGATAGTTATATGGAACATTTATTAAGTATTTGCAATGTTCCAGGCACTGTGCTAGGTTCTAAAGACACAAATACAAGCAAGCAAGACAGTCCTCCCTCCTAATGGGGAAGTCAATGTGTAAAGTAGAAAGAGAACTAGAATAGGCAAAAGCTCATCTATGCAGAGCCTGAAGATCTAGGAGTGGCAGTTCAAGTCTAGTGGGAGCGAGATGAGAATAAAGGCAGAAGCAGAAGATGTGGTATGGTGATGGCCAAAAAGTGGTGTGGTGTAGGAGTGGAGGGAGCTGATCCCCAAGAAAATTAGGCAAAGGTCACCTATCAAAACCCTGGGACCCAGAGACTGAGCCCAAGATAATATGAGAGAGAGATGAGGGTACTGGCTGGAGAGACATCCTATTTTAACTTCAATGTCTAGTAAGAGCCAACAGATAGATAGCTACCATCTTTACCAAGATTTTTGCCTATAATCTAACTTTCTTACAAGCAGGTCAAAGAGCCTTTCTCCATATTTGTGAGTCAAGGGGATCATAAAATTTAGAGCATTAGCCAGGATGGTTCAGAAAAGATGTGAGCTCCTTAAGACAAGAACTACTTTTTTTTTGTCTTTATAGCTCCAGAATCCAGCACACCATGTAGCTAATAGTAGGTAGCTGATAAATGCTTACTGAATTGACTTGCAGAGATCATTTAATCCAAATCTCTCTCCATTATATAAATATAAGAATTGAACGTTAAAGAAACAAAATGACCTGTCTATGGTTTATAAGTAGCAAGTGGAATCCCAAGTAATAATTGGAAGAACTGAGACTCGAGCCCTGGACTTCTAACTCTCAGATCAGTGCTCATTCTGTTCCAGTTGCCTTGTTCAGTGAAGGATAAGCAAAAAGGCTCATCTCGTTACTCCTCTGAACTAACATACTTTGTGCCTCTTGCATTGTATCTTCACATTACATTATGGAATTTATGTATATTATTCAATTCAGATAAAGTGAAATAATAGAAATGAACTGCTTTACAAACATGACAGCACTAGAAAATGCTAGCTATTATTAGTTGCTACTATTTAATTCAATTTAATTCAATAAATTCTAACTAAGCACCAACTATTTTTAAGGTACTCAGTCAAATATTGGGAAAAAAGTGAATAATCCTTACACTCAAGTTTAAATTCAACATTATCTCCCCAACTAGACTATAAACTTCCTCAAGGCAGGATGGATCTGGATATTACATGGAGCAGCATTGCATTTTTTTTCTTTGTATGCCCAAATCCCTAGCCCTACACTTCACACATTAGATACTCAGAGCTATTTGCAGTATGAGTAAATAAATCTTGTTCCTTAACATTTAATGCAGTATAGAAAAAGAGAAATATGTACAAAATATTGTTAGCAACTCTTTGTGGTAGCAAAGAATTGGAAATCAAAAGAATACCCATCAGTTGGGGAATGGCTAAACAAATTGTGGTATTTGATTGTGATAGAATGAGATCTTGCTATCAGAAATGATGAGCAGGATAGTTTCAGAAAAACCTGAAACACATATGAATTGATGCAAAGTGAAATGAGCAAGAACCAGAAAAATATTGAACACAGTAATAGCAATATTGTAAAGGTAATCATCTGTGAAAGATTTAGCCATTCTGATCAATACAATAATCCACCACAATTCCAAAGGATTCATGATGAGAAATGCTCTCCACCACCAGAGAGAGTAATGAACTCTGAATTCAGAATGAAGTATATTTTTTCCACTTTCTCAGTTTTTCTTGCTTTTTAAAAGAAATTTTGCAACATGGCTAATATTTTTTTCATGATTTCCTATATATAATAGATATGTTGCCTTCTCAAGGGGGTAGGAGGGAGGCAGAAGGGTGGAAGAGATTTTGGAACTTCAAAAAATGAATGCTAAAAAAATTAAATTTAAAAAAAAAACACGTAGTACAATGTGACTGCTACATATTTCCCTAAAATTGATTGTGTGTGTGTTAGGAGGTAGGGTGGAACAGGGACAGAATCTCTTATTCTGCTGAACTCCATTCACCATCTGGAGAGACTTCTTGTAAATATAAAAAGCATGCTGTAAAGAACAAGGACTACTCATAGTTTCATAAGGAAAAGTGAACTTTTGTATCTGTCCCAAAGGCAACCCCAGAAAGAGTGACAGAGGACTGAGTCTCCTTGTTCAGCACATCATGTGCTAAAAAAAAAAAGGCTTTCTGCTGCTGACATATTGACAGAAAGGAGGGTGAGGGATTTGAAAGGGGGTAGGGAGCTTCAGTCTTTATTCACTTCTGTTGCCAAGTTAGCCTCAGACAGGAAGGAAAGGCAGTTGTGCGTACTCTTCAAGTGTGGCAATAATTAGCAGCCTCTCTCATTTTCTCCTTGGATCCTCATGGCATATCTACTCTGAGTCTATTCCCAGATATTCTCAGGATACTGCAAATGATAACGTGACGATGCTTTCTCAAAACCACCTATACATCAAGGAATAACCTTGTCAGTTAAGAACCTTGTAAGTAAGAAATCTCATTGAATTCAAATGTAGCAAGTCCCTCTCCTTTTTTGGTCATGTTTGTATGATCAACAGGCTGGTCAGCCCAGGCCAGTATCACGTCAAACTTAGGAAATGTCTGGAGGCATGGGTTAACCATGCAATAATATTTAACTTTATTACTTAAAACAAGGAGGAAGCCACCTTGTAATAGTCAACCTAGTTTTTAATCTTTTTAGTGTAAATAGGAAATCATTGTATTGCCAGAACTATTTAATTGTATTTTTAAGTGCTTGTTGATTGAGGCTGTTGAATGGATTTAAAAAAAAATAATACAGGGAACTCCCAGTAGGAGTTTGCTAATGCAGATGGCACATTCTCTGCAGTGTATAGTCTTAGAGAGCTTCCTAGGATATGAAGAAGTTAAGTGACTTGTACATAGATCACATAACCAGCACAGTCCGTGGGCTGTATGGGATGTGCAGGAGGACTAGCACCTCTGGTGCGAAGGCTTGCTGAGGGCTTCTCAGGGCTACTTATGCACCTCTGGTGTCCACTTGATTCATCCCAACTCTCACCTGTGACTCCAAGAAGCTGTAGCATGTGCACTAATCATACCCTGGTAAAATGTCTTGGCAGATAGTCTAAACCAGTCTGAGGGGAGCCAACAGGCTTCAAATTCATTAGTGAGTTAGGGGAACATCTAGTCCAAGCATGTGAAAGCTTCTCTGGGCAGAATAGGTGTATGAGAACAATTTGCCCCCACAGTCGTGAAAATGGCTGAAGCAGGTGCTGTGGAGCTAAGAACTTGGTCAGGCACTGAAGACACCAAGGTCATCTACTCCGTCCCAGACCATCCCCTGTTATTTTGACTTTTGCCTTGCCACTGGACTTTGATGACTCTGGAAGAAAGGGGCTGATGCCTTTATGCACCTCGGCCTCCCTTAAATCCTACTCAAACATGAGTCAAGATATCACCCCATGATTTCACCGGCCATCAAAATCATCCAATTCACCTCCTTCATTTTATGTATGTAAGGTGTGTGTGTTGCCCGTGTAGATTATTTGTGTCCACATGAATTTGCCTAGATGTGGCTCCAAGGGATGTATGAATAGCTATCTCTAAAGTCTCCTTTGCTTACCCTTCTCCAAGAAAGACTTTAGTTAGAAATTTTGACTGCTATCAGAGAGCAGGAGAATGGGGTTAGGAGGCTGATCACTCTGTTTTCTTTAGAGATGGTATACCAGGCTACAATTATGTCTATCCACATCTCTTCCCTTCAATTCCCCAAATATTACTAGTCTATGGAAAATAACTTTTAGACTTAAGATTTTCTGTTGATCACTATATCTTAATAGCGAAGGAGTGCTCTAAACTGTATTAAAAGATCTGACTCTTTTTCCACTAAATGCTAATTACACAAAGACCATAACACATAGTGATATAGCATAGCAAATAACTCCATTTATCCAAGCCAATAGCAAATAGAAATTGGAGAAATTTTATAGATTAGAATATACCAGACAAAACACAAAGGAAGTGACCCCTTTCCCTGGGAGTAACAGTTGCCCATCTCACCCGTGTTAAGCTGTCAATAGGGAGATGATCAAGGCATTGGCTTCTCTATGTATTGGCTTCTTCTCAGATTCTTTCTCTCCCTTGAGGAAGCTCTCCATAAAGGGAATCAACAACTATGTATGTCTTATCTCAAATCTAGAAATCAGAAGAACTAGGACCTCTTCTCTCTCAGCTCTGTCCCTCGCTCTTGCCGAGAACATCAATCATTGTTCGCAAAAAAAGGAGGGTCTTATATAAATAAACGTGAACTCCAGATTACAGGTACAGGGTGACTGAGGCCCAGAAAAAAAGATATATGGGCAGTGGAGAATGGTAGAGTACAACCGAAAATTGCTTTGGGTGCTAAAAATAATAATCCATAATAATAATGTGGAGACTAATGTTTCTCATTGACCAAAATACGGCACCAAAGCACTCAAGTTTTGAAACTGATAGATATGTATCACAAAATTTGGAAAACACAGTTGGAGGACATTAACCGTGTCTGTTTAGGTTCCCTTTTGTCTGGGGTACAGCCAATTTGCAGGTAATCCAAAAAGGATCTTGGAAGTTTATATGAGTGGCTGACTCTAAGTTAAATAGTTTTGTATAAAAAGGAAAGTGCTGATTTCTCACCCAGACATAGAGGTTGAAAAGAGTAGATCTACTCTTGGACTGGTGGCATTCTGTCTGTCTTTTGTTAACTGGTGGTGCCTATAACCAGAGAGATGTCACCCATCATTATATGATCAGAAGAATAAGAATATTTTAGCTACTATACGTAAGTACACTTAAGACCCAGCAGAGATCTAGACCAGTGAAGATGTCCCAGGTAGAAGAGGCTCAGTAGAGATTTCCTTTCCTAGCTCAGAAAAGGAATTAGTCTAGTTAACCCAGCGGAGCAGTGAACCTAGGAAGGAAAAGGCTTTGCAGAGGTCTGGAAGAGATGGTTTGCTTAGCCAGAAGTAGGTCTAGTCAAAGCAAGGTTCTTATCCTGCAGTGTTGGAAATGTGAGTTTTCCTTTTACTTAGCGTGGGTACTTTATGAATCATCCTTTCGTAGACTTACTCTCTTACTTTAGAGAGACTAAATATAGCTATATATATATATATAGTATAACACAGTAAGGTAGAATATGCTGTAGGTTCTTAGGGGCAGTGTTAGAGTATTGCAAGCCTTCTTACCACGCTATTTCATTGATTTCTTTTATTTGAATTGATTGTGTCTACTTGCTGCCTAGAGAAAAGCAGATGCATCCATATGGTCTTGTGAGCTGTCATTTCTAAGTAGATGAGGACCCATAGAATACTTTGAACCTGTTCTGGTGGACCACACAATCAAGGGAGTGGTATTACAATATAACAATAACAGATACATACATATATATATATATATATATATATATATGAATGGATACACATATATAATATGAGAAACATTTTAAGGCAGTAGAATCAAACTCAGAAATAGAGGATATGGATATATGTATTGACTTAACAAATTAACATGATCTCTGTTGAATGGTGGCTTTATTTATTTATTCTGTTACACATTTCTCATTCATATAATAATCTGATATGGGCCCGCTTGGGAGTTTTGTAGGCCACATGTAGCCAACAGGCTGTGAGTCTGACACCTCTGCTCTAAGGTTTTCAAAGCTCTTTATATTATTTCAAACCTTCTAACAACCCGATGGGTGCTACTATTGTACCCATTTGAAAGATGACAATACTGAATCTCAAAGAAATTAAATGACTTGAATAGGATCATGCAACCTGATTCATATCCAGGCCTTTTTAGTTCCCTATCCAGCCCTCTATATACTGTGCTATGTTGCCTAGCAATGATATATAGACATGTGGACAGGGTGAATTCAGACTAAAATGTTTTGTTTTGTCGGTGATTCTCTTAATTCCTGTACACGACAGAACTTTTGTCTTCCTGGATCTGAGCTCCTTTCTCTATCCTTTATGCTACTCTGCTATTATAGACATATTTTATATGCTAACAACATGAAGAATTTAAAGGAAATGGAAAAATATTTGTAAAATATTAAATATCCAAATTAATAGGACATGAACTAGACATCTTAACTTGTGAATGAATCTGAGTTATTCCTTCAACGCCCCTAATAAGATTTAGATTCTAAAAAGTGACAAATCTAGGACTTGATCAATCCAGAAGTAGGGCAAGTTTCAAACCACACCTCCCTGTATATACTTTCCTGGTGGCTTCTGGCAGTGTTGACATGATTTCCTTCATAAAAGATCCCATTCACTTGTGGTTGGTGCCTTTCCCACTCAGCAGATATCAATCAGAAGACCAAATGAATCATCACGTCCTCCCCTGCTGAACAGATGAATTTCCATATGGAAATGAGTGGGGCCACATCTATAAAAGAGAAATACTCTTGTATCCTTGGTTCATATCTTTGCTGTGTTAGGCCTAAGTAAAACTCCTTTTGTTAACTGTTGAGTGACCTACTTTCCCCAACATCAAACATGAAGAAGCACAGTTCTGGCATCAGACCTGCCCCTAAAACAAACCAATCTCAAAAAATAAAAATTGAACTAATCAAAGGCAAAATAACAATGGCCCTGGGTTATTCTGGTCTGTTTGGATTTATGAGTTCTATCAAACACTCACAAAACAAATGCATATATTACCCAAGTTATTCGCCCAGACTGAGAGAAAACACTCTACCAAATTCCTTTTATGTGACAAATAGTTTTAATACCTAAATCTGGAAAGAATAAAGAAAAGAAATAGAAACATATGCCACTATCGCTAATGAATATTAAGCAAATAGCATCCTAGCAAAACACTATAGCAATATATCCAATAATAATTTCTTATGACCAAATTGGACTTATATGAGGCAAGCAATTAATAAAATTAACCAAGCTAAACACAAAATATCCCAAAACATAATTCTTTTGATTGATGCAGAAAGACTTGTCAAAGTACAACACTCGTTTATATTTTTCTAAATACAATAATAACTTAAAGAGATGGAGATAGTGAATGCCCATAATTGGGATGAACAAATCTGATAAAATGGAGATATTATCTAAATTAATTTATAGGTTTAGTGCTATACAAATCAAACTACTGAGGGGGGTACATTATAGAGCTACACTAAACAATAACAATTTCATTTGAAAGGAAAAAATGTCAAGAATCTCAAGGGAAATAATGAAAAAGAAAAGTAGGAATACATGGGGAATAGCATTTCCAGACCTCAAATTATATTATGGAGAAGTAACGATAGACAGTATTTGACACTGCTAAAAAAAGATAGAAAACTGAATCAAAGGAACTGACTAGATAAAGAAGAATCAGGAGCAATTGAACTCAATAATCCATGCTAAAATTAAGAACATGGACTGTTTGGGAAAGAATTTCTTACCTGATAAGGACTGCTGGGAGAAAAAAATAGAAAGCTATTGGGCAGATATTACTTTAAGGGAGCATCTTATACAAAATACAATGTACAATACATGATAGACTCTAAATAGATATGTGACTTGAATACTAAAGGTCACTTTATAGAATAAAAACTAGAAAAGAACCAGATGAGCTATGTTTGGGGAGAGTTAGCCAAAGAAGGAATAGATGCAATTATAGAAGAAAACGAAATGGTTTATTTTGATTATATGAAATTGAGAAAATTCTTCCAAAAAGAATATCATTGTAGCCCATGATAAAAAGAGAAACCATTAAGAAAAAATCTTTGCATCAAATATCTCTGATAAGAGTATTTTTCTCTTTTGAAATCTTTCTTGAATTGACCCAGAAGTGGCAGGTACCAGTGAACTTGGCTGCTAGATGGCACAGTGGACAGAGCACTAAACTTTGAGTCAGGAATGCCTGAGTTCAAATTCAGCTTAAGTCATTTATTAGCTGTTTGACCCTGAGCAAGTCACCAATGTCTACCTCAGTTTCTTAATTGTAAAATGGGGATAGTAACAGCACCTACCTCCTGAGGTTGTTGTGAGCATCAGATAGATATTTGTAAAGCATTTACCATATTAAGTTCCTGGCACATAGTAGGCATTTAATAAATACTTATTTTCCTTCAAAGAAAACTTTATTTTGATTAATGCTTCAGCTATATAACATCTCCACCAGGCACTGACTCAACTTCCTTCTTTTGCTGCATATTCATCATCTTTTAGAAAAAGCTCTGATAGTCAAAATGAAAAAAAAAAAAAAACCAATGGCCACAGCAAACACAACCCAGAACAAACTGAAACAAAATGACCCACCAGTTGGGTCTGAATCACTTGTGCTGAAGGTACGAATGGAATATTATTGCACCATAAGAAATTCTAAACATGAGGAATTCAGAGAAATATGGAGTGATTTGTATGAACTGATCCAGAGTAAAGTAAGCAGAACCAGGAAACAATACACACAATGACAACAGCAATGTAAGGAAAGTAACACTAAAGCAGCCCTTGGTTTTTCCTTAGTCTATGGCTTTTTCTCCTTTGATTTATGGACACCAACCATTGAGTGTCCCCTGTAAGTGGGTAGACGTGCTACTTTATAACTCT
>JAJHZJ010000925.1:0-65902 GCA_023548195.1 Bettongia penicillata ogilbyi | reverse complement strand
TACAACCGCTTGAAACTTCCGTAAGAAACTCCCATACCAAAACCTAAGTTCGCAGTATGCATATTTGACGCAAATAAAACAGACTCACATTTTCTTGTTTTCCCGAAATTTTAATTCCAAAAAATTTTACCGAAACTTCTAATTAAAAATTCCATCCTTAGTGAGATGTTGGAAATCCAGGCCGAAGCTAACATTTCAGTACCAAGTACAAATCCTAACCACAAGGTCCTTTTCCACAGTCTAATGCTAACTTCCAATTCTTAATCCCAAATCTCATTTCTCAGTTCCACATTGCACTACCGAATTCTATTTCCGAGTTCCACCTCCAGTTACAAATTCCACTTCGAATTCCACTTCTCAACCCCAATTCCAAGTTCCAGTTCCAAATTCCGATTCTAAATTTCAGTTCCACATGCCAGTTCTAAAATCCTATTCAAAATTCCACTAAGTTTTTCTTCCCAATTCCAATTCCGAATTCCACTCCCAAGTTCCAGTTTCACATAGGAGTACTAAACTCTTCTTCCAGATTCCATTCTGATTTCGTAATCCACATTCTATTCCCAAATACCAGATTTCACTTCCGAAGCATAACTTGATTCATGTAATCCAATGATAACTTATCAATGCCGATTCTGCCTTCTAACCCTAACCATAAATATGCTCCATTATATCACTCGATTACCATCCTGACTGGACACGGAAGCCTGGCTTCCAAACCTAAAGGCCTTTCATTACAAATTGAACACTCTATTCCAAACCCTAAGGCCTCATTCCAACCCTAACTCTGAATGCAATCCATTCTATGGAAAAGAAACTTCCAACATCCTTTTCCACGCTAAAATCTTGATGCCGAATTCCAATTTACACCCTAGGAAGAGAAAATATACTTTCCGATATAACCAGTTGTGAATTCGCGTTTCACATTCCAACTGTCAACTCAGATTACAATACAAAACGAAAACCGACATCCACATCATAATGCCTTTCCGAATATTTATGTAATACCACACAAGCGCTTTAAATTTCCCTAACAAACTCTAAAACAAAAACCGAAGTTCCCAGTACACGTATTTGACGCAAATATTACAGAATTACATTTATTGTTTCCCGAATTTTAATTCCAAAATTTTGCTGAAACTTCAAATTAAAAATTCCAGTCTTAATGAGATGTTGAAAATCCAGGCGGAAGCTCACACTTCAGTATCAAGTTAAGACAAGAATCCCAACAGCAAACTCCTCTTCCACAGTCTAATGCTAACTTTCAATTCTTCATCCCAAAAGTCAGTTCTCAGTTCCACATTCCACTTCCGAATTCCATTTCCGAGTTCCACTTCCAGTTCCGAATTCCACTTCGGACTTCCACTTGTCCACGCCAATTCCAAGTTCCAGTTCCAAATTCCGATTCTAAAATTCAGTTCCACATGCCAGTTCAAAAATCCTATTCCAAATTCCACTCTCTAAGTTTTTCTTCCAAATTCCACTTCCGAATTCCACTCCCGAGTTCCAGTTTCACATTCCAGTACTAAAAATCTTCTGCCAAATTCCATTCTGAATTCATAATCCAAATTCTATTACCAATACCCGCATTCCACTTCCGAAGCATAACGTGATTCATACAATCCAATGATAACTTACCAATGCCTATTCTGCCTTCTAACCCTAACCCTAAATGTGCTCCATTATATCACACGATTCTCAGCCTGACCGGACCCGAAAGCCTTGCTTCTAACCCTATGCGTTTCATTATAAACTGATCACTCGATACAAAACCCTAACTCTTCCTTCCAAACCTAAATATAAATGCAATCCATCCTATCCAAACACAACTTCCAACATCCTGTTCCACACTAACATTTTGATGCTGAATTCCAATTATGACTTAGGAAGAGAAATTATACTTTCAGATATACCAGTTGTGAATTAGTGTTGCACATTCGAACTGTCAACTAAGATTACAATAAGAAACGAAAACCGACATCCACATCAAAATGCCTTTCTGATATTTTATGTAATACCACACAACTGCTTGAAACTTCCCCTAACAAACACACATACCAAAACCTAACTTGCTATTACACATATTTGACCATATATTACAGACTCATTTTTATTGTTTTCCCCCCAATTTTTAATTCCACAATTTTACCGAAACTTCTAATTAAAAATTCCAGCCTTAAGGAGAGGTTGAAAATCCAGGCGGAAGTTCACACTTCAATACCAAGTTAAGACACAAATCCCAACTGGAATCTCCTCTTCCCCAGTCTAATGCTAACTTTCAATTCTTTATCGCAAAAGTCAGTTCTCAGTTCCACATTCCACTTCCGAATTCCATTTCCGAGTTCCACATCCAGTTCCGAATTCCACTTCTGAATTACACTTGTCCACGCCAATTCCAAGTTCCACTTCCAAATTCCGATTCTAAGTTTCAGTTCCACATGCCATTTCTAAAATCCTATTCCAAATTCCACTCTCTAAATTTTTCTTCCAAATTCCACTTCCGAATTCCACTCCCCAGTTCCAGTTTCACATTCCAGTACTAAACACTTTTTCCATTCTCATTTCAAAATCCACATTCTATTTCAAAATACCGCATTTCACTCCCGAAGCATAACTTGATTCATATAATCCAATGATACCTTGTCATTGCCTACTCTGCCTTGTAACCCCTAACCCTAAATGTGCTCCATAATATCACTCAATTCTCAGCCTGACCAGACCCGGAACCCTGGCTTCTAACCCGAAAGGACTTTCATTACAAACTGAACACTCGATTCCCAACCCTAACTCCTTATTTCAACTCTAACTGTAAATGCAGTCGATCCTATCCAAAGGCAACTTCCAACAACCTTTTACACGCTAAAATTTTGATGCTGAATTCCAATTACGTCTTAGGAAGAGAAATTATACTTCCCGATATACCAGTTGTGAATTTGCGTTTCACATTTCAACTTTCAACTCAGATTACAATACAAAACAAAAACCGACATCCACATCATAATGCCTTTCTGATATTGTAATGTAATACCATAAAACCGCTTGAAACTTCCCTAACAAACTCTCATACCAAAACCTACGTTCCTACTACACACACGTGACGCAAATATTTCAGACTCATATTTATTGTTTTCCCCGAATTTTAAAACCAAAAATTTTACCGAAACTTCTAATTAAAAATTCTAGCCTCAATGAGATGTTGGACATCCAGGCCAAAGCTCACACTTCAGTACCAAATTAAGAGAGAAATTCCAACCGCAAACTCCTCTTCCACAGTCTAATGCTAACTTCCAATTCTTAATCCCATATCTCAGTTCTCAGTTCCACATTCCACTTCCCAGTTCCACTCCCAGTTCCGAATTCCACTTGCGAATTCCACTTCTAAACTCCAGTAACAAGTTCCAGTTCCAAAATCCCATTCCAAATTTCAGTTCCACATGCCAGTTCTAAAATCGTATTCCAAATTCCAATTCAGAATTCCACTCTCTAAGTTTTCCTTCAAAATACCACTTCCGAATTCCACTCCAGAGTTGCAGTTTCACATTCGAGTACTAAACTATTCTTCCAGATTACATTCTGATTTCATAATCCACACTCTATTTCCAAGTACCACATTTCACTCCCGAAGCATAACTTAATTCATATAATCCAATGATAAATTATCAATGCGTATTCTGCCTTCTAACCTTAACCCTAAATGTGCTCCATTATATCACTCCATTCTCAGCCTGACCGGACCTGGAAGCCTGGCTTCCAACCCTACAGGCCTTTCATAACAAGTTGAACACTCGATTCCAAACCCCTGACTCCTCATTCCAACCTTAACTCAAAATGCAGTCCACTCAATCCAAACGAAACTTCCAACATCCTATTCCATGCTAAAATTTTGATGCCGAATTCCAATTTAAGGTCTTAGGAAGAGATATTATACTTTAAGTTATACCAGTTGTGAATTCGGGTTTCACATTCCAACTGTCAACTCAGATTACAATACATAACGAAAACCAACATCCACATCATAATGCCTTTCTGATATTGTATGTAATACCACACAGTCGCTTGAAACTTCCTTGACAAACTCTCATACCAAAACCTAAGTTCCCAGTACGCATATTTGACGCAAATATTACAGACTCATATTTTTGTTTTCCCCCAAATTTTAATTCCAAAAAATTTTACCGAAACTTCTACTTAAAATCCCAGCCTTAGTGAGATTTTGGAAATCCAGGCTGAAGCTCACACTTCAGTTCCAAGTTAAGACAAAAATTCCAATCGCAAACTCCTCTTCCACAGTCTAATGCTAACTTCCAATTCTTAATCCCAAATCTCATTTCTCAGTTCCACATTCCACTTTCGAATTTCACTTCCTAGTTCCAGTTCCAGTTACGAATTCCACTTCCGAATTCCACTTGTCATCACCATTTCCAAGTTCCAGTTCCAAATTCCGATTCTAAATTTCAGTTCCACATGTCAGTTTTAATCCTATTCCAAATTCCACTATCCAAGTTTTTCTTCCAAATTCCGCTTCCGAATTCCGCTCCCGAGCTCCACTTTCACATTCCAGTACTAAACTACTTCTTCCAGATTCCATTCTGATTTCATAATCCACATTCTATGTCCAAATACCACATTTCACTTCCGAAGCATAAGTTGATTCATATAATCCAACGATACCTTATCAATGCCTATTCTGCCTATTAACCCTAACACTAAATGTGCTCCATTATATCACTCGTTTTCCAGCCTGTCTGGACCCAAAAGCCTGGCTTCTAACCGTAAAGGTCTTTCATTACATACTAAGCGCTCGATTCCCAACCCTAACTCCTCAATTCAACCCTAACTGTAAATGCAGCCCATCCTATCCAAACGCAACTTCCAACATTCTTTTCCACGCTAAAATTTTGATGGTGAATTCCAATTTATGCCTTAGGAAGAGAAATTATACTTTCCGATATACCAGTTGTGAATTTGCGTTTCACATTCCAACTGGCAACTCAAATTACAATACAAAATGAAAACCGACATCCACATCATAATGCCTTTCTGATATTGTATGTATTACCATACAACCGCTTGAAACTTCCCTAACAAACTCTCATACCAAAACCTACGTTCCTAGTCCACACATGCTACACAAATATTACACACTCATATTTGTTGTTTTCCCCGATATGTACTTCCAAAAATTTTACTTAAACTTCTAATTAAAAATTCCAGCCTTAATGAGATGTTGAAAATCCAGGTCGAAGCTCACACTTCAGTACAAAGTTAAGACACAAATCCCAACTGCAAACTCCTCTTCCACAGTCTAATGCTAACTTCCAATTCTTAATTCGAAATCTCATTTCTCATTTCCACATTCCACTTCCGAATTCCATTTCCGAGTTCTACTTTCAGTTCCGAAATCCACTTGTCCGCGCCAATTCCTAGTTCCACTTCCAAATTCCGATTCTAAGTTTCAGTTCCACATGCCAGTCCTAAAATACTATTCCAAATTTCACTCTCTAAGTTTTTCTCCCGAATTCCACTTCTGAATTCCACTTCCCAGTTCCAGTTTCACATTTGAGTACTAAACTCTTCTTCCAGATTCCATTCTGATTTCATAATCCACATTATATTTCCAAATACAACATTTCACTTCCGAAGCATAACTTGATTCATATTATCCAATGATAACTTATCAATGCCTATACTGCCTTCGAAACCTAAACGAAAATGTGCTCCATTATATCACTCGATTCTCAGCCTGACCGGACAGGGAGGCTTGGCTTCTAACCATGAAGGCGTTTCATTACAAACTGGACCCTCGGTTCGAAACCCTAACTACACATTCCAACCCTAACTCTACAACCGCATGAAACTTCCCTGACAAACTCTCACACCAAAACCTAAGTTCCCAGTACACATATTTGACGCAAATATTACAGACTCCCCATTTATTGTTTTCCCCTATTTTTAATTCCAAAAATTTTATCGAAACTTCGAATTAAAAATTCCAGGGTTCATGATAAGCTGCAAATCCAGGCCGAAGCTCACCCTTCAGTACCAAGTTAAGACACAAATTCCAATCGCAAACTCCGCTTCCAGAGTTTAATGCAAACTTCCGATTCTTAATTCCAAATCTCAGTTCTCAGATCCACATTCCAATTCCAAATTCCAGTTACGAATTCCACTTCCAAGTTCCACTTCCAGTTCTGAATTCCACTTCTAAACTCCAATTCCAAGTTCCAGTTCCAAATTCCGATTCTGAATTTATGTTCCACATTCTAGTACTAAAATCCTGTTCCAAATTCCAATTCTAAATTCCACTCTCTAAGTTTTTCTTCCAAATGCCACTACCGAATTCCTCTCCCGAGTTCCAGTTTCACATTCGCGTACTAAACTCTTCTTCCAAATTCCATTCGGATTTCATAATCCAAATTCTATTTCCAAATACCACATTTCACTTCCGAAGCATAACTTGATTCATATAATCCAATGATAACTTATCAAAGCCTATTCTGCCTTCCAAAACTTAGCCTAAATGTGCTCCATTATGTCACTCGATTCTCAGCTTGACAAGACCCGGAAGCCTTGCTTCTGACCCTAAATTCCTTTCATTATAAACTGAACGCTCGATTCAAAACCCTAACTCTTCCTTCCAACCCTAACTCTAAATGCATTCGGTCCTATCCAAACGCAATTTCCAACATCCTATTCCACACTAAAATTTGGACGTCGAATTCCAATTACGTCTTGGGAAGAGAAATTATACTTTCAGATATACCAGTTGTGAATTCGTGTTTCACATTCCACCTGTCAAGTCAGATTACAAGACACTATGAAAACCGACATCCACCTCATAATATCTTTCTGATATTTTATGTAATACCATACAATAACTTGAAACCTCCCTAACAAACTCTCATATCAAAGCCAAAGTTCCTAGTACATATGTGACACAAAAATTACAGACGCACTTTTTTTTTCAAATTGTAATTCCAAAAATTTTACCAAAACTTCAAATTCAAAATTCCAGGCTTCATGATATGTTGGAAATCCAGGTCGAAGCTCACTCTTCAGTACCAAGTTAAGACACAAATTGGAAACGCAAACTCCTCTTCCAGAGTTTAATGCAAACTTCCGATTCTTAATTCCAAATCTCAGTTGTCAGATCCACATTCCAACTCCAAATTCTAGTTCCGAATTCCACTTCCAAGTTCCACTTCCAGTTCTGAATTCCACTTCTAAACTCCAATTCCAAGTTCCAGTTCCAAATTCCGATTCTGAATTTATGTTCCACATTCTAGTACTAAAATCCTGTTCCAAATTCCAATTCTAAATTCCACTCTCTAAGTTTTTCTTCCAAATGCCACTTCCGAATTCCTCTCCCGAGTTTCAGTTTCACATTCGCGTACTAAACTCTTCTTCCAAATTCCATTCGGATTTCATAATCCAAATTCTATTTCCAAATACCACATTTCACTTCCGAAGCATAACTTGATTCATATAATCCAATGATAACTTATCAAAGCCTATTCTGCCTTCCAAAACTTAGCCTAAATGTGCTCCATTATGTCACTCGATTCTCAGCTTGACAAGACCCGGAAGCCTTGCTTCTGACCCTAAATTCCTTTCATTATAAACTGAACGCTCGATTCAAAACCCTAACTCTTCCTTCCAACCCTAACTCTAAATGCATTCGGTCCTATCCAAACGCAATTTCCAACATCCTATTCCACACTAAAATTTGGACGTCGAATTCCAATTACGTCTTGGGAAGAGAAATTATACTTTCAGATATACCAGTTGTGAATTCGTGTTTCACATTCCACCTGTCAAGTCAGATTACAAGACACTATGAAAACCGACATCCACCTCATAATATCTTTGTGATATTTTATGTAATACCATACAATAACTTGAAACATCCCTAACAAACTCTCATATCAAAGCCAAAATTCCTAGTACATATGTGACACAAAAATTACAGACGCACTTTTTTTTTCAAATTGTAATTCCAAAAATTTTACCAAAACTTCAAATTCAAAATTCCAGGCTTCATGATATGTTGGAAATCCAGGTCGAAGCTCACTCTTCAGTACCAAGTTAAGACACAAATTGCAAACGCAAACTCCTCTTCCAGAGTTTAATGCAAACTTCCGATTCTTAATTCCAAATCTCAGTTGTCAGATCCACATTCCAACTCCAAATTCTAGTTCCGAATTCCACTTCCAAGTTCCACTTCCTGTTCTGAATTCCACTTCTAAACTCCAATTCCAAGTTCCAGTTCCAAATTCCTATTCTGAATTTAAGTTCCACATTCTAGTTCTAAAATCCTATTCCAAATTCCAATTCTAAATTCCTGTCTCTAAGTTTTTCTTCCAAATGCCAATTCCGAAATCCACTCCCGAGTTCCAGTTTCACATTCGAGTACTAAACTCTTCTTCCTAATTCCATTCTGATTTCATAATCCAAATTCTATTTCTAAATACCACATTACACTTCCGAAGCATAACTTGTTTCATATAAACCAATGATAACTTATCAACGCCTATTCTGCCTTCTAAACCTAACCCTTAATGTGCTCCATAATATCCCGCGATTCTCTGCCTGAACAGACCACAAGCCTTGTTTCTCAACCTAAATTCCTTTCATGATAAAGTGAACGCTTGACTCAAAACCCTACCTCTTCCCTCCAACCCTAACTCTAATTGCACTCCATCCTATCGAAACGCAACTTTGCATCATCCTACTGGACACTTACGTTTTCAGGCCGAATTCCAATTACATCTTAGGAAGAGAAATTATACTTTCAGATATACCAGTTGTGAATTCGTGTTGCACATTCCCACTCTCACCTCAGATTACAAGACAAAATGAAAACTGACATCCGCATCATAACATCTTTCTGATATTGAATGTAATACCATAGAACAACTTTTAACTTCCCTAACAAACTCTCATACCAAAACCTAAGTTCCTAATACATATGTGACACAAATATTACAGACGCTCATTTTTTTTACAAATTGTAATTCAAAAAAATTTTACCAAAACTTCGAATTCAAAATTTCAGGCTTCATGATATTGTGGAAATCCAGGCCGAAGCTCTCTATTCAGTACCAAGTTAAGACACAAATTCCAATCGCAAACTCCTACTTCAGAGTTTCATGCAAACTTCCGATTCTCAATTCGAAACCTCAGTTCTCAGTTCCACATTCCAATTCCAAATTCCAGTTCCGAATTCCACATTCACGTTCCACTTCCATGTCTGAATTCCACTTCTAATAGAACTACATTTCCAAGCTCTAGTTCCAAATTCCGATTCTAAATTTCAGTTCCACATTCTAGTTCTAATATCCTCTTCCAAATTCCAATTCTAAATTCTACTGTCTAAGTATTTCTTCCAAATTCCACTTCCGAATTCCTCTCCTGAGTTCCAGTTTCACATTCGAGTACTAAACTCTTCTTCCAAATTCCATTCTGATTTCATAATCCAATTTCTATTTCCAAATACCACATTGCACTATCGAAGGATAACTTGATTCATATAATCCAATGAGAACTTATCAAAGCCTATTCTGCCTTCCAAACCTAACCATAAATGTGCTCCATTATATCACTCGATTCTCAGCCTAACCAGACACGGAAGTCTTGCTTCGAACACTAAATTCCTTTCATTATAAACTGAACGCTCGATTCAAAACCCTAATTCTTCCTTCCAACCCTAACTCTAAATGCTTTCCGTCCTATCCAAACGCAACTTCCAACATCCTATTCCACACTAAAATTTTGACGTCGAATTCCAATTACGTCTTGGGAAGAGAAATTATACTTTCAGATATACCAGTTGTGAATTCGTGTTTCCCATTCCACCTGTCATGTCAGATTACAAGACCCTATGAAAACCGACACCCACCTCATAATATCTTTCTGATATTTTATGTAATACCATACAACAACTTGAAACCTCCTTAACAAACTCTCATATCAAAACCAAAGTTCCTAGAACATATGTGACACAAATATTACAGATGAACATATTTTTCCTGTTGGAATTCCAAAAATATTACAAATTTTCGAATTTAAAATTACAATCTTCATGATATGTTGGAAATCCAGGCCGAAGCTCACACTTCACTACCAAGTTAAGACACAAATTCCAATGACAAACTCCTCTTCCAGAATTTAATGCAAACTTCCGATTATTAATTTCAAATCTCAGTTCTCAGTTCCACATTCGAATTCCAATTTCCAGTTCTGAATTCCACTTCAAAACTCCAATTCCAAGTTCCAGTTCTAAATTCCGATTCTAAATTTCAGTTCCACATTCTAGTTCTAAAATCCTATTCCAAATTCCAATTCTAAATTACAGTCTCTAAGTTTTTCTTCCAAATGCCACTTCCGAATTCGTCTCCCGAGTTCCAGTATCACATTCGAGTACTAAGCTCTTCTTCCAAATTCCATTCTGATTTCATAATCCAAATTCTATTTCCAAATACCAGATTACACATCCGAAGCATAACTTGTTTCATATAAACCAATGATAACTTATCAATGCCTATTCTGCCTTCTAAACCTAACCCTAAATGTGCTCCATTATATCACTTGATTCTCTGCCTGGACGGACCCGGAAGCCTTGTTTCTCAACGTAAATTATTTTCATAATAAACTGAAGGCTCGATTCAAAACCCTAACTCTTCCCTCCAACCCTAACTCTAAATGCAGTCCATCCTATCCAAATGCGACTTCCAACATCCTATTCCACTCTAAAATTTTGACGCCGAACTCCAATTACGTCTTGCGAAGAGAAAATATCCTTTCAGATATACCACTTGTGAATTCGTGTTTCACATTCCAACTGTCAAGTCAGATTACAAGACAATATGAAAACAGACATACACATCATAATGTCTTTCTGATATTTTATGTAATACCATACAACAATTTGAAACCACCGTAACAAACTCTCATATCAAAACCAAAGTTCCTAGTACATATATGACACTAATATTACAGACGCACATTTTTTCCAAATTGTAATTGCAAAAATTTTTCCAAAACTTCGAATTCAAATTCCAGGCTTCATGATATGTTGGAAATCCAGGCCGAAGCTCACACTTCAGTACCAAGTTACGACACAAATTCCAATCGCAAACTCCTCTTCCACAGTCTAAAGCTAACTACCGATTCTTAATTCCAAATCTCAGTGCTCAGTTCCACATTCCAATAACAAATTCCAGTTCCGAATTCCACTTCCAAGTTCCACTTCCAGTTCTGAATTCCACTTCTAAACTACAATTCCAAGTTCCAGTTCCAAATTCCGATTCTAAATTTCAGTTCCACATTCTAGTTCTAAAATCCTATTCCAAATTACAATTCTAAATTCCATTCTCTAAGTTTTTCTTCCAAATGCCATTTCCGAATTCCACTCCCGAGTTCCAGTTTCACATTCGAGTACTAAACTCTTCTTCCAAATTCCATTCGGATTTCATAATCCAAATTCTATTTTCAAATACCACATTTCACTTCCGAAGCATAACTTGATTCATATAATCCAATGATAACTTATCAAAGCCTATTCTGCCTTCCAAACCTAACACTAAATGTGCTCCATTATGTCACTCGATTCTCAGCCTGACCAGACCAGGAAGCCTTGCTTCTAACCCTAAATTCCTTTCATTATAAACTGAACGCTCGATTCAAAACCTTAACTTTTCCTTCCAACCCTAACTCTAAATGCATTCAGTCCTATCCAAACGCAATTTCCAACATCCTATTCCACACTAAAATTTTGACGCCGAAATCCAATTACGTCTTGGGAAGAGAAATTATACTTTCAGATATACCAGTTGTGAATTCGTGTTTCACATTCCACCTGTCAAGTCAGATTACAAGACACTAGGAAAACCGACATCCACCTCATAATATCTTTCTGATATTTTATGTAATACCATACAATAACTTGAAACCTCCCTAACAAACTCTCATATCAAAACCAAAGTTCCTAGTACATATGTGACACAAAAATTGCAGACGCATTTTTTTTTCAAATTGTAATCCCAAAAATTTTACCAAAACTTCAAATTCAAAATTCCAGGCTTCATGATATGTTGGAAATCCAGGTCGAAGCTCACTCTTCAGTACCACGTTAAGACACAAATTGCAAACGCAAACTCCTCTTCCAGAGTTTAAGGCAAACTTCCGATTCTTAATTCCAAATCTCAGTACTCAGATCCACATTCCAACTCCAAATTCTAGTTCGGAATTCCACTTCCAAGATCCATTTCCTGTTCTGAATTCCACTTCTAAACTCCAATTCCAAGTTCCAGTTCCAAATTCCGATTCTGAATTTAAGTTCCACATTCTAGTTCTAAAATCCTATTCCAAATTCTAATTCTAAATCCCAGTCTCTAAGTTTTTCTTCCAAATGCCAGTTCCGAATTCCACTCCCGAATTCCAGTTTCACATTCGAGTACTAAACTCTTCTTCCAAATTGCATTCGGATTTCATAATCCAAATTCTATTTCCAAATACCACATTACACTTCCGAAGCATAACTTGTTTCATATAAACCAATGATAACTTATCAATGAATATTCTGCCTTCTAAACCTAACCTTAAATGTGCTCCATTATATCACTCGATTCTCTGCCTGAACGGACCCGAAAGCCTTCTTTCTCAAAATAAATTATTTTCATAATAAACTGAAGGCTAGATTCAAAACCCTAACTCTTCCCTCCAACCCTAACTCTAAATGCAGTCCATCCTATCCAAATGCGACTTCCAACATCCTATTCCACACTAAAATATTGACGCCGAACTCCAAATACGTCTTGGGAAGAGTAATTATACTATCAGATATACCACTTGCGAATTCGTGTTTCACATTCCAACTGTCAAGTCAGATTACAAGACAATATGAAAACCGACATCCACATCATAATGTCTTTCTGATATTTTATGTAATACCATACAACAATTTGAAACCTCCTTAACAAACTCTCATATCAAAACCAAAGTTCCCAGTACATATATGACACTAATATTACAGACGCACAATTTTTTCCAAATTGTAATTCCAAAAATTTTACCAGAACATCGAATTCAAAATTCCAGGCCTAATTTTATGTTGGAAATACAGGCCGAAGCTCACCCTTCAGTACCAAGTTAAGACACAAATTCCAATCGCAAACTCCTTTTCCAGAGTCTAATGCTAACTTCCAATTCTTAATTCCAAACCTCACTTCTCAGTTTCACATTCCAATTCCAAATTCCAGTTCCGAATTCCACTTTCAAGTTTCACTTGCAGTTCCGTATTCCACTTCTAAACTCCAATTCCAAGTTCCAGTTCCAAATTCCGATTCTAAATTTCAGTTCCACATTCTAGTTCTAAAATCCTATTCCAAATTACATTTCTAAATTCTACTCTCTAAGTTTTTCTTCCAAATGCCACTTCCGAATTCCACTCCCGAGTTCCAGTTTCACATGTGAGTACTAAACTTTTCTTCCAAATTCCATTATGATTTCATAATCCAAATTCTATTTCCAAATACCACATTTCACTTCCGAAGCATAACTTGATTCATATAATCCAATGAGAACTTATCAATGCCTATTCTGCCTTCTAACCCTAACCCTCAATGTGCTCCATTATATCAGTCGATTTTCTGCCTGAACGGACCCGGAAGCCTTGTTTCTCAACGTAAATTCCTTTCATAATAAACTGAACGCTTGACTCAAAACCCTAACTCTTCCCTCTAACCCTAACCCTAAATGCAGTCCATCCTATCGAAACGCAACTTTGCATCATCCTATTTGACACTTACGTGATCATTTCGAATTCCAATTACATCTGAGGAAGAGAAATTATACTCTCAGATATACCAGTTTGAATACGTGCAGCACGTTCCAACTCTCAACTCAGATTACAAGACAATATGAAAACCGACATCCACATCATAATGTCTTTCTGATATTTTATGTAATACCATACAACAACTTTTAACTTCCCTAACAAACTCTCATACCAAAACCTAAGTTCCTAGTACATATGTGACACTAATATTACAGAGGCACATTTTGTTCCAAATTGCAATTCCAAAAATTTTATCAGAATTTCGAATTCAAAATTCCAGGCTTCATGATATGTTGGAAATCCAGGCCGAAGCTCACTCTTCAGTACCAAGTTAAGACACAAATTCCAATCGCAAACTCCTCTTCCAGAGTTTAATGCAAACTTCCGATTCTTAATTCCAAATCTCAGTTCTCAGATCCACATTCCAATTACAAATTCCAGTTCCGAATTCCACTTCCAAGTTCCACTTCCACTTCTGAATTCCACTTCTAAACTCCAATTCCAAGTTCCGGTTCCAAATTCCGATTCTGAATTTAAGTTCCACATTCTAGTTCTAAAATCCTATTCCAAAATCCAATTCTAAATTCCACTCTCTAAGTTTTTCTTCCAAATGCCACTTCCGAATTCCACTCCCGAGTTCCAGTTTCACATGCGAGTACTAAACTCTTCTGCCAAATTCCATTCGGATTTCATAATCCAAACTCTATTTCCAAATACCACATTTCACTTCCGAAGCATAACTTGATTCATATAATCCAATTATAACTTATCAAAGCCTATTCTGCCTTCCAAACCTAAGCCTAAATGTGCTCCATTATGTCACTCGATTCTCAGCCTGACCAGACCAGGAAGTCTTGCTTCTAACCCTAAATTCCTTTCATTATAAACTGAACGCTCGATTCAAAACCTTAACTTTTCCTTCCAACCCTAACTCTAAATGCATTCAGTCCTATCCAAACGCAATTTCCAACATCCTATTCCACACTAAAATTTTGACGCCGATTTCCAATTACGTCTTGGGAAGAGAAATTATACTTTCAGATATACCAGTTGTGAATTCGTGTTTCACGTTCCACCTGTCAAGTCAGATTACAAGACACTATGAAAACCGACATCCACCTCATAATATCTTTCTGATATTTTATGTAATACCATACAAAAATTTGAAACCTCCCTAACAAACTCTCATATCAAAATCAATGTTCCTAGTACATATGTGACACAAAAATTACAGACGCATTTTTTTTTTCAAATTGTAATTCCAAAAATTTTACCAAAACTTCAAATTCAAAATTCCAGGCTTCATGATATGTTGTAAATCCAAGCCGAAGCTCACACTTCAGTACCAAGTTACGACACAAATTCCAATCGCAAACTCCTCTTCCACAGTCTAATGCTAACTTCCGATTCTTAATTCCAAATCTTAGTGCTCAGTTCCACATTCCAATTCCAAATTCCAGTTCCGAATTCCACTTCCAAGTTCCACTTCCAGTTCTGAATTCCACTTCTAAACTCCAATTCCAAGTTCCAGTTCCAAATTCCGATTCTAAATTTCAGTTCCACATTCTAGTTCTAAAATCCTATTGCAAATTCCAATTCTAAATTCTACTCTCTATGTTTTTCTTCCAAATGCCACTTCCGAATTCCTCTCCCGAGTTCCAGTATCACATTCGAGTACTAAGCTCTTCTTCCAAATTCCATTCTGATTCCATAATCCAAATTCTATTTCTAAATACCACATTACACTTCCGGAGCATAACTTGTTTCATATAAACCAATGATAACTTATCAATGCCTATTCTGCCTTCTAAACCACACCCTAAATGTGCTCCATTATATCACTCGATTCTCTGCCTGAACGGATCACAAGCCTTGTTTCTCAACCTAAATTCCTTTCATAATAAAGTGAACGCTTGACTCAAAACCCTAACTCTGCCCTCCAACCCTAACTCTAATTGCAGTCCATCCTATCGAAACGCAACTTTGCATCATCCTATTGGACACTTACGTTTTCAGGCCGAATTCCAATTACATCTTAGGAAGAGAAATTATACTTTCAGATATACCAGTTGTGAATTCGTATTGCACATTCCAACTCTCAACTCAGATTACAAGACAAAATGAAAACTGACATCCGCAACATAATGTCTTTCTGATATTGTATGTAATACTATACAACAACGTTTAACTTCCCTAACAAACTCTCATACCAAAACCTAAGTTCCTAGTACATTTGGGACGCAAATATTATAGACACACATTTTTTTTCCAAATTGTAATTCCAAAAATTTTACCACAACATTGAATTCAAAATTCCAGGCTTAATTTTATGTTGGAAATACAGACCGAAGCTCACACTTCACTACCAGGTTAAGACATAAATTCCAATCGCAAACTCCTCTTCCAGAGTTTAATGCAAACTTCCGATTCTTAATTCCAAATCTCAGTGCTCAGTTCCACATTCCAATTCCAAATTCCAGTTCTGAATTCCACTTTCAAGTTTCACTTGCAGTTCCGAATTCCCTTCTAAACTCCAATTCCAAGTTCCAGTTCCAAATTCCGATGCTAAATTTCAGTTCCACATTCTAGTTCTAAAATCCTATTCCAAATTACAATTCTAAATTCTACTCTCTAAGTTTTTCTTCCAAATGCCACTTCCAAATTCCTCTCCCGAGTTCCAGTTTCACATTCGAGTACTAAATTCTTCTTCCAAATTCCATTCGGATTTCATAATGCAAATTCTATTTCCAAATACCACATTTCACTTCCGAAGCATAACTTCATTCATATAATCCAATGTTAACTTATCAAAGCCTATTATGCCTTCCAAACCTAAACCTAAATGTGCTCCATTACATCACTCGATTCTCAGCCTGACCATACCCGGAAGCCTTGCTTCGAACACTAAATTCCTTTCATTATAAACAGAACGCTCGATTCAAAACCCTAACTCTTCCTTCCAACCCTAACTCTAAATGCATTCCATCCTATCCAAACGCAACTTCCAACATCCTATTCCACACTAAAATTTTGACGCCGAATTCCAATTACGTGTTGGGAAGAGAAATTATACTTTCAGATACACTAGTTGTGATTTAGTGTTTCACATTCCAAGTGTCAACTCAGATTATAATCCAAAATGAAAACCGACATCCGCATCATAACGTCTTTCTGATAATGTATGTAATACCATACAAGAACTTGAAATTTCCCTAACAAACTCTCATACCAAAACCTAAGTTCCTAGTACACATGTGACACAAATATTACAGAGGTACATTTTTTTCCAAATTGTAATTCCAAAAATTTTACAAAAACTAAGAATTCAAAATTCCAGGCTTCATGATATGTTGCAAATCCAGGCCAAAGCTCACACATCAGTACCAAGTTAAGACATAAATTCCAATCGCAAACTCAAACTCCAGAGTTTCATGCAAACTTCCGATTCTTAATTCCAAATCTCAGTTCTCAGTTCCACATTCCAATTCCAAATTCCAGTTCTGAATTCCACATCCACGTTCCACTTCCAGTTCTGAATTCCACTTCTAAACTACATTTCCAAGTTCCAGTTCCAAATTCCGATTCTAAATTTCAGTTCCACATTCCAGTTCTAAAATCCTATTCCAAATTCCAATTCTAAATTCTACTCTCTAAGTTTTTCTTCCAAATACCACTCCCGAATTCCTCTCCCGAGTTCCAGTTTCACATTCGAGTACTAAAGTCTTCTTCCAAATTCCATTCGGATTTCATAATCCAAATTCTATTTCCAAATACCACATTTCACTTCCGAAGCATAACTTGATTCATATAATCCAATGATAACTTATCAAAGCCTATTCTGCCTTCCAAACCTAACCCTAATTGTGCTCCATTATATCACACGATTCTCAGCCTGACCGGACCCGAAAGCCTTGCTTCTAACCCTAAATTACCTTCATTATAAACTGAACGCTCGATTCAAAACCCTAACTCTTCCTTCCAACCCTAACTCTAAATGCATTCCTTCCTATCCAAACGCAACTTCCAACATCCTATTCCACACTAACATATTGGCGCCGAATTCCCATTACGTCTTGGGAAGAGAAAATATCCTTTCAGATATACCACTTGTGAATTCGTGTTTCACATTCCAACTGTCAAGTCAGATTACAAGACACTATGAAAACCGACATCCACATCATAATGTCTTTCTGATATTTTATGTAATACCATACAACAATTTGAAACCTCCCTAACCAACTCTCATATCAAAACCAAAGTTCCTAGTACATATGTGACATTAATATTAGCGACGCACATTTTTTTCCAAACTGTAATTCCAAAAATTTTACCAGAACATCGAATTCAAAATTCCAGGCTTAATTATATGTTGGAAATACAGACCGAAGCTCACACTTCAGGACCAAGTTAAGACACAAATTCCAATCGCAAACTCCTCCTCCTGAGATTAATGCAAACTTCCGATTCTTAATTCCAAATCTCAGTTCTCAGTTCCACATTCCAATTCCAAATTCCAGTTCCGAATTCCACTCTGAAGTTTCACTTGCAGTTCCGAATTCCACTTCTAAACTCCAATTCCAAGTTCCAGTTCCAAATTCCGATTATAAATTTCAGTTCCACATTCTAGTTCTAAAATCCTATTCCAAATTACAATTCTAAATTCTACTCTCTAAGTTTTTCTTCCAAATGCCACTTCCGAATTCCACTCCCGAGTTCCAGTTTCACATGCGAGTACTAAACTTTTCTTCCAAATTCCATTCGGATTTCATAATCCAAATTCTATTTCCAAATACCACATTTCACTTCCGAAGCATAACTTGATTCATATAATCCAATGAGAACTTATCAATGCCTATTCTGCCTTCTAACCCTAACCCTCAATGTGCTCCATTATATCAGTCGATTTTCTGCCTGAACGGACCCGGAAGCCTTGTTTCTCAACGTAAATTCCTTTCATAATAAACTGAACGCTTGACTCAAAACCCTAACTCTTCCTTCCAACCCTAAATCTAAATGCCTTCCGTCCTATTCAAACGCAACGTCCAACATCCTATTCCACACTAAAATTTTGACGCTGAATTCCAATTACGTGCTGGGAAGAGAAGTTATACTTTCAGATACACTAGTTGCGATTTAGCGTTTCACATTCCAAGTGTCAACTCAGATTATAATACAAAATGAAAACCGACATCCACATCATAACGTCTTTCTGATAATGTATGTAATACCATACAACAACTTGAAACTTTCCTAACAAACTCTCTTACCAAAACCTAAGTTCCTAGTACATAGGTGACACAAATAGTACAGACGCACATTTTTTTCCATATTGTAATTCCAAAAATTTTACAAAAACTTCGAATTCAAAATTCCAGGCTTCATCATATGTTGCAAATCCAGGGCGAAGCTCACACATCAGTACCAAGTTAAGACACAAATTCCAATCGCAAACTCCTCTTCCAGAATTTAATGCAAACTTCCGATTCTTAATTTCAAATCTCAGTTCTCAGTTCCACATTCGAATTCCAAATTCCAGTTCTGAATTCCACTTCAAAACTCCAATTCCAAGTTCCAGTTCCAAATGCCGATTCTAAATTTCATTTCCACACTCTAGTTCTAAAATCCTATTCCAAATTACAATTCTAAATTCCAGTCTCTAAGTTATTCGTCCAAATGCCACTTCCGAATTCCACTCCCGAGTTCCAGTATCACATTCGTGTACTAAGCTCTTCTTCCAAATTCCATTGTGATTTCATAATCCAAATTCTATTTCCAAATACCACATTACACATCCGAAGCATAACTTGTTTCATATAAACCAATGATAACTTATCAATGCCTATTCTGCCTTCTAAACCTAACCCTAAATGTGCTCCATTATATCACTCGATTCTCTGCCTGAACGGACCCGGAAGCCTTGTTTCTCAACGTAAATTAGTTTCATAATAAACTGAAGGCTCGATTCAAAACCCTAACTCTTCCCTCCAACCCTAACTCTAAATGCAGTCCATCCTATCCAAATGCGACTTCCAACATCCTATTCCACACTAAAATTTTGACGCCGAACTCCAATTACGTCTTAGGAAGAGAAATTATACTTTCAGATATACCAGTTGTGAATTCGTGTTTCACATTCCAACTGTCAAGTCAGATTACAAGACAATATGAAAACCGACATCCACATCAAAACGTCTTTCTGATATTGTATGTAATACCATACAACAACTTTTAACTTCCCTAACAAACTCTCATACCAAAACCTAAGTTCCTAGTACATATGTGACACAAATAGTACAGACGCACATTTTTTTTCCAAATTGTAATTCCAAAAATTTTAACAAAACTTCGAATTTAAAATTCCGGGCTTCATGATATTTTGGAAATCCAGGCCTAAGCTCTTACTTCAGTACCAAGTTAAGACACAAATTCCAATCGCAAACTCCTACTCCAAAGTTTCATGCAAACTTCCGATTCTTAATTCCAAATCTCAGTTCTCAGTTCCACATTCCAATTCCAAATTCCAGTTCTGAATTCCACTTCCAAGTTCCACTTCCAGTTCTGAATTCCACTTCTAAACTACATTTCCAAGTTCCAGTTTCAAATGCCGATTCTAAATTTCAGTTCCACATTCTAGTTCTAAAATCCTATTGCAAATTCCAATTCTAAATTCTACTCTCTAAGTTTTTCTTCCAAATGCCACTTCCGAATTCCTCTCCCGAGTTGCAGTTTCACATTCGAGTACTAAACTATTCTTCCAAATTGCATTTGGATATCATAATCTAAATTCTATTTCCAAATACCACATTTCACTACCGAAACAAAACTTGATTCATTTAATCCAATGATAACTTATCAAAGCCTATTCTGCCTTCCAAACCTAACCCTAAATGTGCTCCATTATATCACACGATTCTCAGCCTGACCGGACCCGAAAGCCTTGCTTCTAACCCTAAATTACTTTCATTATAAACTGAACGCTCGATTCCAAACCCTAACTCTTCCTTCCAACCCTAACTCTAAATGCATTCCGTCCTATACAAACGCAACTTCCAACATCCTATTCCGCACTAAAATTTTGGCGCCGAATTCCAATTACGTCTTGGGAAGAGAAAATATCCTTTCAGATATACCACTTGTGAATTCGTGTTTCACATTCCAACTGTCAAGTCAGATTACAAGACAATATGAAAACCGACATCCACATCATAATGTCTTTCTGATATTTTATGTAATACCATAAAACAATTTGAAACCTCCCTAACCAACTCTCATATCAAAACCAAAGTTCCTAGTTCATATGTGACACTAACATTACAGACGCACATTTTTTTCCAAATTGCAATTCCAAAAATTTTACCAGAACATCGAATTCAAAATTCCAGGCTTAATTTTATGTTGGAAATACAGACCGAGGCTCACACTTCACTACCAAGTTAAGACACAAATTCCAATCGCAAACTCCTACTCCAGAGTTTCATGCAAACTTCCGATTCTTAATTCCCAATCTCAGTGTTCAGTTCCACATTCCAATTCCAAATTCCAGTTCCGAATTCCACTTCCAAGTTCCAATTCCAGTTCTGAATTCCACTTCTAAATTCCAATTCCAAGTTCCAGTTCCAAATTCCGATTCTAAATTTCAGTTCCACATTCTAGTACTAAAATCCTATTCCAAATTACAATTCTAAATTCTACTCTCTAAGTTTTTCTTCCAAATGCCACTTCCGAATTCCACTCCCGAGTTCCAGTGTCACATGCGAGTACTAAACTTTTCTCCCAAATTCCATTCGGATTTCATAATCCAAATTCTATTTCCAAATACCACATTTCACTTCCGAAGCATAACTTGATTCATATAATCCAATGATAACTTATCAATGCCTATTCTGCCTTCTAAGCCTAACCCTCAATGTGCTCCATTATATCACTCGATTTTCTGCCTGAAAGGACCCGGAAGCCTTGTTTCTCAACGTAAACTCCTTTCATAATAAACTGAACGCTTGACTCAAAACCACAACTCTTCCCTCCAACCCTAACCCTAAATGCAGTCCATCCTATCGAAACGCAACTTTGCATCATCCTATTCGACACTTACGTTTTCATGCCGAATTCCAATTACGTCTTAGGAAGAGAAATTATACTTTCAGATATACCAGTTTTGAATTCGTGTTGCACATTCCAACTCTCAACTCAGATTACAAGACAAAATGAAAACTGACATCCGCAACATAATGTCTTTCTGATATTGTATGTAATACTATACAACAACGTTTAACTTTCCTAACAACCTCTCATACCAAAACCTAAGTTCCTAGTACACTTGTGACACAAATATTACAGACGCACATTTTTTTCCAAATTGTAATTCCAAAAATTTTACCAGAACATCGAATTCAACATTCCAGGCTTAATTTTATGTTGGAATTACAGACCGAAGCTCACACTTCACTACCAAGTGAAGACACAAATTCCAATCGCAAACTCCTCTTCCAGAATTTAATGCAAACTTCCGATTCTTAATTTCAAATATCAGTTCTCAGTTCCACATTCGAATTCCAAATTCCAGTTCTGAATTCCACTTCAAAACTCCAATTCCAAGTTCCAGTTCCAAATTCCGATTCTAAATTTCAGTTCCACATTCTAGTTCTAAAATCCTACTCCAAATTACAATTCTAAATTACAGTCTCCAAGATTTTCTTCCAAATGCCACTTCCGAATTCCACTCCAGCGATCCAGTATCACATTCGAGTACTAAGCTCTTCTTCCAAATTACATTCTGATTTCATCATCCAAATTCTATTTCCAAATACCACATTACACTTCCGAAGCATAACTTGTTTCATATTAACCAATGATAACTTATCAATGCCTATTCTGCCTTCTAAACCTAACCCTAAATTTGCTCCATTATATCACTCGATTCTCTGCCTGAACGGACCCGGAAGCCTTGTTTCTCAACGTAAATTAATTTCATAATAAACTGAAGGCTCGATTCAAAACCCTAACTCTTCCCTCCATCCCTAACTCTAAATTCAGTCCATCCTCTCCAAATGCAACTTCCAACATCCTATTCCACACTAAAATTTTGAAGCCCAACTCCAATTACGTCTTAGGAAGAGAAATTATACTTTCAGATATACCAGTTGTGAATTCGTGTTTCACATTCCAACTGTCAAGTCAGATTACAAGACAATATGAAAACCGACATGCACATCATAACGTCTTTCTGATATTGTATGTAATACCACACAACCACTGGAAACTTCCCTAACAAACTTTCATACCAAAACCTAAGTTCCTAGTACATTTGTGACGCAAATATTACAGACGCACATTTTTTTCCAAATTGTAATTCCAAAAATTTTACCAGAACATCGAATTCAAAATTCCAGGCTTAATTTTATGTTGGAAATACAGACCGAAGCTCACACTTCACTACCAAGTTAAGACACAAATTCCAATCGCAAACTCCTCTTCCATTGTTTAATGCAAACTTCCGATTCTTAATTCCAAAATCTCAGTTCTCAGTTGCACATTCCAATTCCAAATTCCATTTCCCAATTCCACTTTCAAGTTTCACTTGCAGAATCGAATTCCACTTTTAAACTCCAATTCCATGTTCCAGTTCAAAATTCCGATTCTAAATTTCAGTTCCACATTCTAGTTCTAAAATCCTATTCCAAATTCCAATTCTAAATTCTACTCTCTAAGTTTTTCTTCAAATGCCACTTCCGAATTCCTCTCCCGAGTTCCATTTTCACATGCTAGTACTAAACTCTTCTTCCAAATTCCATTCGGATTTCATAATGCAAATTCTATTTCCAAATACCACATTTCACTTCTGAAGCATAACTTCATTCATATAATCCAATGATAACTTATCAAAGCCTATTGTGCCTTCCAAACCTAACCCTAAATGTGCTCCATTATATCACTCGATTCTCAGCCTGACCAGACCCGGAAGCCTTGCTTCGAACACTAAATTCCTTTCATTATAAACAGAACGCTCGATTCAAAACCCTAACTCTTCCTTCCAACCCTAACTCTAAATGCATTCCGTCCTATCCAAACGCAACTTCCAACATCCTATTCCACGCGAAAATTTTGACGCCGAATTCCAATTACGTGTTGGGAAGAGAAGTTATACTTTCAGATACACTATTTGTGATTTAGCGTTTCACATTCCAAGTGTCAACTCAGATTATAATACAAAATGAAAACCGACATCCGCATCATAACGTCTTTCTGATAATGTATGTAATACCGCACAACAACTTGAAACTTCCCTAACAAACTCTCTTACCAAAACCTAAGTTCCTAGTACATATGTGACACAAATATTAGAGACGCACATTTTTTTCCATATTGTAATTCCAAAAATTTTACAAAAACTTCAAATTCAAAATTCCAGGCTTCATGATATGGTGCAAATCCAGGCCGAAGCTCACACATCAGTACCAAGTTAAGACACAAATTCCAATCGCAAACTCCTCTTCCAGAATTTAATGCAAACTTCCGATTCTTAATTTCAAATCTCAGTTCTCAGTTCCACATTCGATTTCCAAATTCCAGTTCTGAATTCCACTTCAAAACTCCAATTCCAAGTTCCAGTTCCAAATTCCGATTCTAAATTTCAGTTCCACATTCTAGTTCTAAAATCCTATTCCAAATTACAATTCTAAATTCCAGTCTCCAAGATTATCTTCCAAATGCCACTTCCGAATGCCACTCCAGCGATCCAGTATCACATTCGAGTACTAAGCTCTTCTTCCAAATTACATTCTGATTTCATAATCCAAATTCTATTTCCAAATACCACATTACCCTTCCGAAGCATAACTTGTTTCATATTAACCAATGATAACTTATCAATGCCTATTCTGCCTTCTAAACCTAACCCTAAATGTGCTCCATTATATCACTCGATTCTCTGCCTGAACGGACCCGGAAGCCTTGTTTCTCAACGTAAATTAGTTTCATAATAAACTGAAGGCTCGATTCAAAACCCTAACTCTTCCCTCCATCCCTAACTTTAAATTCAGTCCATCCTCTCCAAATGCAACTTCCAACATCCTATTCCACACTAAAATTTTGACGCCGAACTCCAATTACGTCTTAGGAAGAGAAATTATACTTTCAGATATACCAGTTGTGAATTCGTGTTTCACATTCCAACTGTCAAGTCAGATTACAAGGCAATATGAAAACCGACATCCACATCATAACGTCTTTCTGATATTGTATGTAATACCATACAACAACTTGAAACTTCCCTGACAAACTCTCATACCAAAACCTAAGTTCCTAGTACATATGTGACACAAATATTACAGACGCACATTTTTTTCCACATTGTAATTCTAAAAATTTTACAAAAACTTCGAATACAAAATTCCAGGCTTCATGATATGTTGCAAATCCAGGCCGAAGCTCACACATCAGTACCAAGTTAAGAGATAAATTCCAGTCGCAAACTCCTACTCCAGAGTTTCATGCCAACTTCCGATTCTTAATTCCAAATCTCAGTTCTCAGTTCCACATTCCAATTCCAAATTCCAGTTCTGAATTCCACATCCACGTTCCACTTCCAGTTCTGAATTCCATTTCTAAACTACATTTCCAAGTTCCAGTTCCAAATTCCGATTTTAAATTTCAGTTCCACATTTTAGTTCTAAAAAACTATTGCAAATTCCAATTCTAAATTTTACTCTCTAAGTTTTTCTTCCAAATGCCACTTCCGAATTCCTCTTCCGAGTTCCAGTTTCACATTCGAGTACTAAACTGTTCTTCCAAATTCCATTCGGATTTCATAATCCAAATTCTATTTCCAAATACCACATTTCACTTCCGAAGCAAAACTTGATTCATATAATCCAATGATAACATATCAAAGTCTATTCTGCCTTCAAAACCTAACCCTAAATGTGCTCCATTATATCACACGATTCTCAGGCTGACCGGACCCGAAAGCCTTGCTTCTAACCCTAAATTACTTTCATTATAAACTGAACGCTCGATTCAAAACCCTAACTCTTCCTTCCAACCCTAACTCTAAATGCATTCCGTCCTATCCAAACGCAACTTCCAACATCCTATTCCACACTAACATTTTGGCGCCGAATTCCAATTACGTCTTGGGAAGAGAAAATATCCTCTCAGATATACCACTTGTGAAATCGTGTTTCACATTCCAACTGTCAAGTCAGATTACAAGACAATATGAAAACCGACATCCACATCATAATGTCTTTCTGATATTTTATGTAATACCATACAACAATTTGAAACCTCCCTAACCAACTCTCATATCAAAACCAAAGTTCCTAGTACATATATGACACTAATATTACAGACGCACATTTTTTTCCAAATTGTAATTCCAAAAATTTTTCCAAAACTTCGAATTCAAAATTCCAGGCTTCATGATATGTTGGAAATCCAGGCCGAAGCTCACACTTCAGTACCATGTTACGACACAAATTCCAATCGCAAACTCCTCTTCCACACTCTAATGCTAACTTCCGATTCTTAATTCCAAATCTCAGTGCTCAGTTCCACATTACAATTCCAAATTCCAGTTCTGAATTCCACTTCCAAGTTCCACTTCCAGTTCTGAATTCCACTTCTAAACTCCAATTCCAAGTTCCAGTTCCAAATTCCGATTCTAAATTTCAGTTCCACCTTCTAGTTCTAAAATCCTATTCCAAATTCCAATTCTAAATTCTACTCTCTAAGTTTTTCTTCCAAATGCCACTTCCGAATTCCACTCCCGAGTTCCAGTTTCACATGCGAGTACTAAACTTTCCTTCCAAATTCCATTCGGATTTCATAATCCAAATTCTATTTCCAAATACCACATTTCACTTCCGAAGCATAACTTGATTCATATAATCCAATGATAACTTATCAATACCTATTCTGCCTTCTAACCCTAACCCTAAATATGCTCCATTATATCACTCGATTTTCTGCCTGAACGGACCCGGAAGCCATGCTTCTAACCCGAAATTCCTTTCATAATAAACTGAACGCTTGACTCAAAACCACAACTCTTCCCTCCAACCCTAACCCTAAATGCAGTCCATCCTATCGAAACGCAACTTTGCATCATCCTATTCGACACTTTCGTTTTCATGCCAAATTCCAATTACGTCTTAGGAAGAGAAATTATACTTTCAGATATACCAGTTGTGAATTCGTGTTGCACATTCCAACTCTCAACTCAGATTACAAGACAAAATGAAAACTGACATCCGCAACATAATGTCTTTCTGATATTGTATGTAATACTATACAACAACGTTTACCTTCCCTAACAAACTCTCATACCAAAACCTAAGTTCCTAGTACATTTGTGAAGCAAATATTACAGACGTACATTTTTTTACAAATTGTAATTCCAAAAATTTTACCAGAACATCGAATTCAAAATTCCAGGCTTAATTTTATGTTGGAAATACAGACCGAAGCTCACATTTCACTATCAAGTTAAGACACAAATTCCAACCGCAAACTCCTCTTCCATTGTTTAATGCAAACTTCCGATTCTTAATTCCAAAATCTCAGTTCTCAGTTCCACATTCCAATTCCAAATTCCAGTTCCGAATTCCACTTACAAGGTTCACTTGCAGTTCCGAATTCCACTTTTAAACTCCAATTCCAAGTTCCAGTTCCAAATTCCGATTCTAAATTTCAGTTCCACATTCTAGTTCTAAAATTCTATTCCAAATTCCAATTCTAAATTCTACTCTCTAAGTTGTTCTTCAAATGCCACTTCGAATTCCTCTCCCGAGTTCCATTTTCACATGCGAGTACTAAACTCTTCTGCCAAATTCCATTCGGATTTCATAATCCAAACTCTATTTCCAAATACCACATTTCACTCCCGAAGCATAACTTGATTCATATAATCCAATTATAACTTATCAAAGCCTATTCTGCCTTCCAAACCTAAGCCTAAATGTGCTCCATTATGTCACTCGATTCTCAGCCTGACCAGACCAGGAAGTCTTGCTTCTAACCCTAAATTCCTTTCAATATAAACTGAACGCTCGATTTAAAACCTTAACTTTTCCTTCCAACCCTAACTCTAAATGCATTCAGTCCTATCCAAACGCAATTTCCAACATCCTATTCCACACTAAAATTTTGACGCCGAATTCCAATTACGTCTTGGGAAGAGAAATTATACTTTCAGATATACCAGTTGTGAATTCGTGTTTCACATTCCACCTGTCAAGTCAGATTACAAGACACTATGAAAACCGACATCCACCTCATAATATCTTTCTGATATTTTATGTAATACCATACAAAAATTTGAAACCTCCCTAACAAACTCTCATATCAAAATCAATGTTCCTAGTACATATGTGACACAAAAATTACAGACTCATTTTTTTTTCAAATTGTAATTCCAAAAATTTTACCAAAACTTCAAATTCAAAATTCCAGGCTTCATGATATGTTGTAAATACAAGGCGAAGCTCACACTTCAGTACCAAGTTACGACACAAATTCCAATCGCAAACTCCTCTTCCACAGTCTAATGCTAACTTCCGATTCTTAATTCCAAATCTTAGTGCTCAGTTCCACATTCCAATTCCAAATTCCAGTTCCGAATTCCACTTCCAAGTTCCACTTCCAGTTCTGAATTCCACTTCTAAACTCCAATTCCAAGTTCCAGTTCCAAATTCCGATTCTAAATTTCAGTTCCACATTCTAGTTCTAAAATCCTATTGCAAATTCCAATTCTAAATTCTACTCTCTAAGTTTTTCTTCCAAATGCCACTTCCGAATTCCACTCCCGAGTTCCAGTATCACATTCGAGTACTAAGCTCTTCTTCCAAATTCCATTCTGATTCCATAATCCAAATTCTATTTCTAAATACCACATTACACTTCCGGAGCATAACTTGTTTCATATAAACCAATGATAACTTATCAATGCCTATTCTGCCTTCTAAACCAAACCCTAAATGTGCTCCATTATATCACTCGATTCTCTGCCTGAACGGACCACAAGCCTTGTTTCTCAACCTAAATTCCTTTCATAATAAAGTGAACGCTTGACTCAAAACCCTAACTCTTCCCTCCAACCCTAACTCTAATTGCAGTCCATCCTATCGAAACGCAACTTTGCATCATCCTATTGGACACTTACGTTTTCAGGCCGAATTCCAATTACATCTTAGGAAGAGAAATTATACTTTCAGATATACCAGTTGTGAATTCGTGTTGCACATTCCAACTCTCAACTCAGATTACAAGACAAAATGAAAACTGACATCCGCAACATAATGTCTTTCTGATATTGTATGTAATACTATACAACAACGTTTAACTTCCCTAACAAACTCTCATACCAAAACCTAAGTTCCTAGTACATTTGTGACGCAAATATTATAGACGCACATTTTTTTTCCAAATTGTAATTCCAAAAATTTTACCACAACATTGAATTCAAAATTCCAGGCTTAATTTTATGTTGGAAATACAGTCCGAAGCTCACACTTCACTACCAGGTTAAGACACAAATTCCAATCGCAAACTCCTCTTCCAGAGTTTAATGCAAACTTCCGATTCTTAATTCCAAATCTCAGTTCTCAGTTCCACATTCCAATTCCAAATTCCAGTTCTGAATTCCACTTACAAGTTTCACTTGCAGTTCCGAATTCCCTTCTAAACTCCAATTCCAAGTTCCAGTTCCAAATTCCGATGCTAAATTTCAGTTCCACATTCTAGTTCTAAAATCCTATTCCAAATTACAATTCTAAATTCTACTCTCTAAGTTTTTCTTCCAAATGCCACTTCCGAGTTCCTCTCCCGAGTTCCAGTTTCACATTCGAGTACTAAACTCTTCTTCCAAATTCCATTTGGATATCATAATCTAAATTCTATTTCCAAATACCACATTTCACTACCGAAACAAAACTGGATTCATATAATCCAATGATAACTTATCAAAGCCTATTCTGCCTTCCAAACCTAACCCTAAATGTGCTCCATTATATCACTCGATTCTCAGCCTGACCGGACCCGAAGGCCTTGCTTCTAACCCTAAATTCCTTTCATTATAAACAGAACGCTCGATTCAAAACCCTAACTCTTCCTTCCACCCCTAACTCTAAATGCATTCCATCGTATCCAAACGCAACTTCCAACCTCCTATTCCACACTAAAATTTTGACGCCGAATTCCAATTACGTGTTGGGAAGAGAAATTATACTTTCAGATACACTATTTGTGATTTAGTGTTTCACATTCCAAGTGTCAACTCAGATTATAATCCAAAATGAAAACCGACATCCGCATCATAACGTTTTTCTGATAATGTATGTAATACCATACAAGAACTTGAAATTTCCCTAACAAACTCTCATACCAAAACCTAAGTTCCTAGTACACATGTGACACAAATATTACAGACGTACATTTTTTTCCAAATTGTAATTCCAAAAATTTTACAAAAACTAAGAATTCAAAATTCCAGGCTTCATGATATGTTGCAAATCCAGGCCGAAGCTCACACATCAGTACCAAGTTAAGACATAAATTCCAATCGCAAACTCATACTCCAGAGTTTCATGCAAACTTCCGATTCTTAATTCCAAATCTCAGTTCTCAGTTCCACATTCCAATTCCAAATTCCAGTTCTGAATTCCACATCCACGTTCCACTTCCAGTTCTGAATTCCACTTCTAAACTACATTTCCAAGTTCCAGTTCCAAATTCCGATTCTAAATTTCAGTTCCACATTCTAGTTCGAAAATCCTATTGCAAATTCCAATTCTAAATTCTACTCTCTAAGTTTTTCTTCCAAATGCCACTTCCGAATTCCTCTCCCAAGTTCCAGTTTCACATTCGAGTACTAAACTCTTCTTCCAAATTCCATTCGGATTTCATAATCCAAATTCTATTTCCAAATACCACATTTCACTCCCGAAGCCTTACTTCATTCATATAATCCAATGATAACTTATCAAAGCCTATTCTGCCTTCCAAACATAACCCTAAATGTGCTCCATTATATCACACGATTCTCAGCCTGACCGGACCCGAAAGCCTTGCTTCTAACCCTAAATTACCTTCATTATAAACTGAACGTTCGATTCAAAACCCTAACTCTTCCTTCCAACCCTAACTCTAAATGCATTCCTTCCTATCCAAACGCAACTTCCAACATCCTATTCCACACTAACATATTGGCGCCGAATTCCCATTACGTCTTGGGAAGAGAAAATATCCTTTCAGATATACCACTTGTGAATTCGTGTTTCACATTCCAACTGTCAAGTCAGATTACAAGACACTATGAAAACCGACATCCACATCATAATGTCTTTCTGATATTTTATGTAATACCATACAACAATTTGAAACCTCCCTAACCAACTCTCATATCAAAACCAAAGTTCCTAGTACATATGTGACATTAATATTAGAGACGCACATTTTTTTCCAAACTGTAATTCCAAAAATTTTACCAGAACATCGAATTCAAAATTCCAGGCTTAATTTTATGTTGGAAATACAGACCGAAGCTCACACTTCAGAACCAAGTTAAGACACAAATTCCAATCGCAAACTCCTCTTCCAGAGTTTAATGCAAACTTCCGATTCTTAATTCCTAATCTCAGTTCTCAATTCCACATTCCAATTCCAAATTCCAGTTCCGAATTCCACTTTGAAGTTTCACTTGCAGTTCCGAATTCCACTTCTAAACTCCAATTCCAAGTTCCAGTTCCAAATTCTGATTCTAAATTTCACTTCCACATTCTAGTTCTAAAATCCTATTCCAAATTACAATTCTAAATTCTACTCTCTAAGTTTTTCTTCCAAATGCCACTTCCGAATTCCACTCCCGAGTTCCAGTTTCACATGCGAGTACTAAACTTTTCTTCCAAATTCCATTCGGATTTCATAATCCAAATTCTATTTCCAAATACCACATTTCACTTCCGAAGCATAACTTGATTCATATAATCCAATGAGAACTTATCAATGCCTATTCTGCCTTCTAAGCCTAACCCTCAATGTGCTCCATTATATCAGTCGATTTTCTGCCTGAACGGACCCGGAAGCCTTGTTTCTCAACGTAAATTCCTTTCATAATAAACTGAACGCTTGACTCAAAACCCTAACTCTTCCTTCCAACCCTAACTCTAAATGCATTCCGTCCTATTCAAACGCAACTTCCAACATCCTATTCCACACTAAAATTTTGACGCTGAATTCCAATTACGTGATGGGAAGAGAAGTTATACTTTCAGATACACTAGTTGCGATTTAGCGTTTCACATTCCAAGTGTCAACTCAGATTATAATACAAAATGAAAACCGACATCCACATCATAACGTCTTTCTGATAATGTATGTAATACCATACAAAAACTTGAAACTTTCCTAACAAACTCTCTTACCAAAACCTAAGTTCCTAGTACATAGGTGACACAAATAGTACAGACGCACATTTTTTTCCATATTGTAATTCCAAAAATTTTACAAAAACTTCAAATTCAAAATTCCAGGCTTCATCATATGTTGCAAATCCAGGGCGAAGCTCACACATCAGTACCAAGTTAAGACACAAATTCCAATCGCAAACTCCTCTTCCAGAATTTATTGCAAACTTCCGATTCTTAATTTCAAATCTCAGTTCTCAGTTCCACATTCGAATTCCAAATTCCAGTTCTGAATTCCACTTCAAAACTCCAATTCCAAGTTCCAGTTCCAAATTCCGATTCTAAATTTCATTTCCACACTCTAGTTCTAAAATCCTATTCCAAATTACAATTCTAAATTCCAGTCTCTAAGTTATTCGTCCAAATGCCACTTCCGAATTCCACTCCCGAGTTCCAGTATCACATTCGAGTACTAAGCTCTTCTTCCAAATTCCATTGTGATTTCATAATCCAAATTCTATTTCCAAATACCACATTACACATCCGAAGCATAACTTGTTTCATATAAACCAATGATAACTTATCAATGCCTATTCTGCCTTCTAAACCTAACCCTAAATGTGCTCCATTATATCACTCGATTCTCTGCCTGAACGGACCCGGAAGCCTTGTTTCTCAACGTAAATTAGTTTCATAATAAACTGAAGGCTCGATTCAAAACCCTAACTCTTCCCTCCAACCCTAACTCTAAATGCAGTCCATCCTATCCAAATGCGACTTCCAACATCCTATTCCACACTAAAATTTTGACGCCGAACTCCAATTACGTCTTAGGAAGAGAAATTATACTTTCAGATATACCAGTTGTGAATTCGTGTTTCACATTCCAACTGTCAAGTCAGATTACAAGACAATATGAAAACCGACATCCACATCAAAACGTCTTTCTGATATTGTATGTAATACCATACAACAACTTTTAACTTCCATAACAAACTCTCATACCAAAACCTAAGTTCCTAGTACATATGTGACACAAATAGTACAGACGCACATTTTTTTTCCAAATTGTAATTCCAAAAATTTTAACAAAACTTCGAATTTAAAATTCCGGGCTTCATGATATTTTGGAAATCCAGGCCTAAGCTCTTACTTCAGTACCAAGTTAAGACACAAATTCCAATCGCAAACTCCTACTCCAAAGTTTCATGCAAACTTCCGATTCTTAATTCCAAATCTCAGTTCTCAGTTCCACATTCCAATTCCAAATTCCAGTTCTGAATTCCACTTCCAAGTTCCACTTCCAGTTCTGAATTCCACTTCTAAACTACATTTCCAAGTTCCAGTTTCAAATGCCGATTCTAAATTTCAGTTCCACATTCTAGTTCTAAAATCCTATTGCAAATTCCAATTCTAAATTCTACTCTCTAAGTTTTTCTTCCAAATGCCACTTCCGAATTCCTCTCCCGAGTTGCAGTTTCACATTCGAGTACTAAACTATTCTTCCAAATTGCATTTGGATATCATAATCTAAATTCTATTTCCAAATACCACATTTCACTACCGAAACAAAACTTGATTCATTTAATCCAATGATAACTTATCAAAGCCTATTCTGCCTTCCAAACCTAACCCTAAATGTGCTCCATTATATCACACGATTCTCAGCCTGACCGGACCCGAAAGCCTTGCTTCTAACCCTAAATTACTTTCATTATAAACTGAACGCTCGATTCAAAACCCTAACTCTTCCTTCCAACCCTAACTCTAAATGCATTCCGTCCTATACAAACGCAACTTCCAACATCCTATTCCACACTAAAATTTTGGCGCCGAATTCCAATTACGTCTTGGGAAGAGAAAATATCCTTTCAGATATACCACTTGTGAATTCGTGTTTCACATTCCAACTGTCAAGTCAGATTACAAGACAATATGAAAACCGACATCCACATCATAATGTCTTTCTGATATTTTATGTAATACCATAAAACAATTTGAAACCTCCCTAACCAACTCTCATATCAAAACCAAAGTTCCTAGTTCATATGTGACACTAACATTACAGACGCACATTTTTTTCCAAATTGCAATTCCAAAAATTTTACCAGAACATCGAATTCAAAATTCCAGGCTTAATTTTATGTTGGAAATACAGACCGAAGCTCACACTTCACTACCAAGTTAAGACACAAATTCCAATCGCAAACTCCTACTCCAGAGTTTCATGCAAACTTCCGATTCTTAATTCCCAATCTCAGTGTTCAGTTCCACATTCCAATTCCAAATTCCAGTTCCGAATTCCACTTCCAAGTTCCAATTCCAGTTCTGAATTCCACTTCTAAATTCCAATTCCAAGTTCCAGTTCCAAATTCCGATTCTAAATTTCAGTTCCACATTCTAGTACTAAAATCCTATTCCAAATTACAATTCTAAATTCTACTCTCTAAGTTTTTCTTCCAAATGCCACTTCCGAATTCCACTCCCGAGTTCCAGTGTCACATGCGAGTACTAAACTTTTCTCCCAAATTCCATTCGGATTTCATAATCCAAATTCTATTTCCAAATACCACATTTCACTTCCGAAGCATAACTTGATTCATATAATCCAATGATAACTTATCAATGCCTATTCTGCCTTCTAAGCCTAACCCTCAATGTGCTCCATTATATCACTCGATTTTCTGCCTGAAAGGACCCGGAAGCCTTGTTTCTCAACGTAAACTCCTTTCATAATAAACTGAACGCTTGACTCAAAACCACAACTCTTCCCTCCAACCCTAACCCTAAATGCAGTCCGTCCTATCGAAACGCAACTTTGCATCATCCTATTCGACACTTACGTTTTCATGCCGAATTCCAATTACGTCTTAGGAAGAGAAATTATACTTTCAGATATACCAGTTTTGAATTCGTGTTGCACATTCCAACTCTCAACTCAGATTACAAGACAAAATGAAAACTGACATCCGCAACATAATGTCTTTCTGATATTGTATGTAATACTATACAACAACGTTTACCTTCCCTAACAAACTCTCATACCAAAACCTAAGTTCCTAGTACATTTGTGAAGCAAATATTACAGACGTACATTTTTTTACAAATTGTAATTCCAAAAATTTTACCAGAACATCGAATTCAAAATTCCAGGCTTAATTTTATGTTGGAAATACAGACCGAAGCTCACATTTCACTATCAAGTTAAGACACAAATTCCAACCGCAAACTCCTCTTCCATTGTTTAATGCAAACTTCCGATTCTTAATTCCAAAATCTCAGTTCTCAGTTCCACATTCCAATTCCAAATTCCAGTTCCGAATTCCACTTACAAGGTTCACTTGCAGTTCCGAATTCCACTTTTAAACTCCAATTCCAAGTTCCAGTTCCAAATTCCGATTCTAAATTTCAGTTCCACATTCTAGTTCTAAAATTCTATTCCAAATTCCAATTCTAAATTCTACTCTCTAAGTTGTTCTTCAAATGCCACTTCCGAATTCCTCTCCCGAGTTCCATTTTCACATGCGAGAACTAAACTCTTCTGCCAAATTCCATTCGGATTTCATAATCCAAACTCTATTTCCAAATACCACATTTCACTCCCGAAGCATAACTTGATTCATATAATCCAATTATAACTTATCAAAGCCTATTCTGCCTTCCAAACCTAAGCCTAAATGTGCTCCATTATGTCACTCGATTCTCAGCCTGACCAGACCAGGAAGTCTTGCTTCTAACCCTAAATTCCTTTCAATACAAACTGAACGCTCGATTTAAAACCTTAACTTTTCCTTCCAACCCTAACTCTAAATGCATTCAGTCCTATCCAAACGCAATTTCCAACATCCTATTCCACACTAAAATTTTGACGCCGAATTCCAATTACGTCTTGGGAAGAGAAATTATACTTTCAGATATACCAGTTGTGAATTCGTGTTTCACATTCCACCTGTCAAGTCAGATTACAAGACACTATGAAAACCGACATCCACCTCATAATATCTTTCTGATATTTTATGTAATACCATACAAAAATTTGAAACCTCCCTAACAAACTCTCATATCAAAATCAATGTTCCTAGTACATATGTGACACAAAAATTACAGACGCATTTTTTTTTCAAATTGTAATTCCAAAAATTTTACCAAAACTTCAAATTCAAAATTCCAGGCTTCATGATATGTTGTAAATACAAGGCGAAGCTCACACTTCAGTACCAAGTTACGACACAAATTCCAATCGCAAACTCCTCTTCCACAGTCTAATGCTAACTTCCGATTCTTAATTCCAAATCTTAGTGCTCAGTTCCACATTCCAATTCCAAATTCCAGTTCCGAATTCCACTTCCAAGTTCCACTTCCAGTTCTGAATTCCACTTCTAAACTCCAATTCCAAGTTCCAGTTCCAAATTCCGATTCTAAATTTCAGTTCCACATTCTAGTTCTAAAATCCTATTGCAAATTCCAATTCTAAATTCTACTCTCTAAGTTTTTCTTCCAAATGCCACTTCCGAATTCCACTCCCGAGTTCCAGTATCACATTCGAGTACTAAGCTCTTCTTCCAAATTCCATTCTGATTCCATAATCCAAATTCTATTTCTAAATACCACATTACACTTCCGGAGCATAACTTGTTTCATATAAACCAATGATAACTTATCAATGCCTATTCTGCCTTCTAAACCAAACCCTAAATGTGCTCCATTATATCACTCGATTCTCTGCCTGAACGGACCACAAGCCTTGTTTCTCAACCTAAATTCCTTTCATAATAAAGTGAACGCTTGACTCAAAACCCTAACTCTTCCCTCCAACCCTAACTCTAATTGCAGTCCATCCTATCGAAACGCAACTTTGCATCATCCTATTGGACACTTACGTTTTCAGGCCGAATTCCAATTACATCTTAGGAAGAGAAATTATACTTTCAGATATACCAGTTGTGAATTCGTGTTGCACATTCCAACTCTCAACTCAGATTACAAGACAAAATGAAAACTGACATCCGCAACATAATGTCTTTCTGATATTGTATGTAATACTATACAACAACGTTTAACTTCCCTAACAAACTCTCATACCAAAACCTAAGTTCCTAGTACATTTGTGACGCAAATATTATAGACGCACATTTTTTTTCCAAATTGTAATTCCAAAAATTTTACCACAACATTGAATTCAAAATTCCAGGCTTAATTTTATGTTGGAAATACAGTCCGAAGCTCACACTTCACTACCAGGTTAAGACACAAATTCCAATCGCAAACTCCTCTTCCAGAGTTTAATGCAAACTTCCGATTCTTAATTCCAAATCTCAGTTCTCAGTTCCACATTCCAATTCCAAATTCCAGTTCTGAATTCCACTTACAAGTTTCACTTGCAGTTCCGAATTCCCTTCTAAACTCCAATTCCAAGTTCCAGTTCCAAATTCCGATGCTAAATTTCAGTTCCACATTCTAGTTCTAAAATCCTATTCCAAATTACAATTCTAAATTCTACTCTCTAAGTTTTTCTTCCAAATGCCACTTCCGAGTTCCTCTCCCGAGTTCCAGTTTCACATTCGAGTACTAAACTCTTCTTCCAAATTCCATTTGGATATCATAATCTAAATTCTATTTCCAAATACCACATTTCACTACCGAAACAAAACTGGATTCATATAATCCAATGATAACTTATCAAAGCCTATTCTGCCTTCCAAACCTAACCCTAAATGTGCTCCATTATATCACTCGATTCTCAGCCTGACCGGACCCGAAGGCCTTGCTTCTAACCCTAAATTCCTTTCATTATAAACAGAACGCTCGATTCAAAACCCTAACTCTTCCTTCCACCCCTAACTCTAAATGCATTCCATCGTATCCAAACGCAACTTCCAACCTCCTATTCCACACTAAAATTTTGACGCCGAATTCCAATTACGTGTTGGGAAGAGAAATTATACTTTCAGATACACTATTTGTGATTTAGTGTTTCACATTCCAAGTGTCAACTCAGATTATAATCCAAAATGAAAACCGACATCCGCATCATAACGTTTTTCTGATAATGTATGTAATACCATACAAGAACTTGAAATTTCCCTAACAAACTCTCATACCAAAACCTAAGTTCCTAGTACACATGTGACACAAATATTACAGACGCACATTTTTTTCCAAATTGTAATTCCAAAAATTTTACAAAAACTAAGAATTCAAAATTCCAGGCTTCATGATATGTTGCAAATCCAGGCCGAAGCTCACACATCAGTACCAAGTTAAGACATAAATTCCAATCGCAAACTCATACTCCAGAGTTTCATGCAAACTTCCGATTCTTAATTCCAAATCTCAGTTCTCAGTTCCACATTCCAATTCCAAATTCCAGTTCTGAATTCCACATCCACGTTCCACTTCCAGTTCTGAATTCCACTTCTAAACTACATTTCCAAGTTCCAGTTCCAAATTCCGATTCTAAATTTCAGTTCCACATTCTAGTTCGAAAATCCTATTGCAAATTCCAATTCTAAATTCTACTCTCTAAGTTTTTCTTCCAAATGCCACTTCCGAATTCCTCTCCCAAGTTCCAGTTTCACATTCGAGTACTAAACTCTTCTTCCAAATTCCATTCGGATTTCATAATCCAAATTCTATTTCCAAATACCACATTTCACTCCCGAAGCCTTACTTCATTCATATAATCCAATGATAACTTATCAAAGCCTATTCTGCCTTCCAAACATAACCCTAAATGTGCTCCATTATATCACACGATTCTCAGCCTGACCGGACCCGAAAGCCTTGCTTCTAACCCTAAATTACCTTCATTATAAACTGAACGCTCGATTCAAAACCCTAACTCTTCCTTCCAACCCTAACTCTAAATGCATTCCTTCCTATCCAAACGCAACTTCCAACATCCTATTCCACACTAACATATTGGCGCCGAATTCCCATTACGTCTTGGGAAGAGAAAATATCCTTTCAGATATACCACTTGTGAATTCGTGTTTCACATTCCAACTGTCAAGTCAGATTACAAGACACTATGAAAACCGACATCCACATCATAATGTCTTTCTGATATTTTATGTAATACCATACAACAATTTGAAACCTCCCTAACCAACTCTCATATCAAAACCAAAGTTCCTAGTACATATGTGACATTAATATTAGAGACGCACATTTTTTTCCAAACTGTAATTCCAAAAATTTTACCAGAACATCGAATTCAAAATTCCAGGCTTAATTTTATGTTGGAAATACAGACCGAAGCTCACACTTCAGAACCATGTTAAGACACAAATTCCAATCGCAAACTCCTCTTCCAGAGTTTAATGCAAACTTCCGATTCTTAATTCCAAATCTCAGTTCTCAGTTCCACATTCCAATTCCAAATTCCAGTTCCGAATTCCACTTTGAAGTTTCACTTGCAGTTCCGAATTCCACTTCTAAACTCCAATTCCAAGTTCCAGTTCCAAATTCTGATTCTAAATTTCACTTCCACATTCTAGTTCTAAAATCCTATTCCAAATTACAATTCTAAATTCTACTCTCTAAGTTTTTCTTCCAAATGCCACTTCCGAATTCCACTCCCGAGTTCCAGTTTCACATGCGAGTACTAAACTTTTCTTCCAAATTCCATTCGGATTTCATAATCCAAATTCTATTTCCAAATACCACATTTCACTTCCGAAGCATAACTTGATTCATATAATCCAATGAGAACTTATCAATGCCTATTCTGCCTTCTAACCCTAACCCTCAATGTGCTCCATTATATCAGTCGATTTTCTGCCTGAACGGACCCGGAAGCCTTGTTTCTCAACGTAAATTCCTTTCATAATAAACTGAACGCTTGACTCAAAACCCTAACTCTTCCTTCCAACCTTAACTCTAAATGCATTCCGTCCTATTCAAACGCAACTTCCAACATCCTATTCCACACTAAAATTTTGACGCTGAATTCCAATTACGTGATGGGAAGAGAAGTTATACTTTCAGATACACTAGTTGCGATTTAGCGTTTCACATTCCAAGTGTCAACTCAGATTATAATACAAAATGAAAACCGACATCCACATCATAACGTCTTTCTGATAATGTATGTAATACCATACAAAAACTTGAAACTTTCCTAACAAACTCTCTTACCAAAACCTAAGTTCCTAGTACATAGGTGACACAAATAGTACAGACGCACATTTTTTTCCATATTGTAATTCCAAAAATTTTACAAAAACTTCAAATTCAAAATTCCAGGCTTCATCATATGTTGCAAATCCAGGGCGAAGCTCACACATCAGTACCAAGTTAAGACACAAATTCCAATCGCAAACTCCTCTTCCAGAATTTAATGCAAACTTCCGATTCTTAATTTCAAATCTCAGTTCTCAGTTCCACATTCGAATTCCAAATTCCAGTTCTGAATTCCACTTCAAAACTCCAATTCCAAGTTCCAGTTCCAAATTCCGATTCTAAATTTCATTTCCACACTCTAGTTCTAAAATCCTATTCCAAATTACAATTCTAAATTCCAGTCTCTAAGTTATTCGTCCAAATGCCACTTCCGAATTCCACTCCCGAGTTCCAGTATCACATTCGAGTACTAAGCTCTTCTTCCAAATTCCATTGTGATTTCATAATCCAATTTCTATTTCCAAATACCACATTACACATCCGAAGCATAACTTGTTTCATATAAACCAATGATAACTTATCAATGCCTATTCTGCCTTCTAAACCTAACCCTAAATGTGCTCCATTATATCACTCGATTCTCTGCCTGAACGGACCCGGAAGCCTTGTTTCTCAACGTAAATTAGTTTCATAATAAACTGAAGGCTCGATTCAAAACCCTAACTCTTCCCTCCAACCCTAACTCTAAATGCAGTCCATCCTATCCAAATGCGACTTCCAACATCCTATTCCACACTAAAATTTTGACGCCGAACTCCAATTACGTCTTAGGAAGAGAAATTATACTTTCAGATATACCAGTTGTGAATTCGTGTTTCACATTCCAACTGTCAAGTCAGATTACAAGACAATATGAAAACCGACATCCACATCAAAACGTCTTTCTGATATTGTATGTAATACCATACAACAACTTTTAACTTCCATAACAAACTCTCATACCAAAACCTAAGTTCCTAGTACATATGTGACACAAATAGTACAGACGCACATTTTTTTTCCAAATTGTAATTCCAAAAATTTTAACAAAACTTCGAATTTAAAATTCCGGGCTTCATGATATTTTGGAAATCCAGGCCTAAGCTCTTACTTCAGTACCAAGTTAAGACACAAATTCCAATCGCAAACTCCTACTCCAAAGTTTCATGCAAACTTCCGATTCTTAATTCCAAATCTCAGTTCTCAGTTCCACATTCCAATTCCAAATACCAGTTCTGAATTCCACTTCCAAGTTCCACTTCCAGTTCTGAATTCCACTTCTAAACTACATTTCCAAGTTCCAGTTTCAAATGCCAATTCTAAATTTCAGTTCCACATTCTAGTTCTAAAATCCTATTGCAAATTCCAATTCTAAATTCTACTCTCTAAGTTTTTCTTCCAAATGCCACTTCCGAATTCCTCTCCCGAGTTGCAGTTTCACATTCGAGTACTAAACTATTCTTCCAAATTGCATTTGGATATCATAATCTAAATTCTATTTCCAAATACCACATTTCACTTCCGAAGCAAAACTTGATTCATTTAATCCAATAATAACTTATCAAAGCCTATTCTGCCTTCCAAACCTAACCCTAAATGTGCTCCATTATATCCCTCGATTCTCAGCCTGACCGGACCCGAAAGCCTTGCTTCTAACCCTAAATTACTTTCATTATAAACTGAACGCTCGATTCCAAACCCTAACTCTTCCTTCCAACCCTAACTCTAAATGCATTCCGTCCTATACAAACGCAACTTCCAACATCCTATTCCACACTAAAATTTTGGCGCCGAATTCCAATTACGTCTTGGGAAGAGAAAATATCCTTTCAGATATACCACTTGTGAATTCGTGTTTCACATTCCAACTGTCAAGTCAGATTACAAGACAATATGAAAACCGACATCCACATCATAATGTCTTTCTGATATTTTATGTAATACCATAAAACAATTTGAAACCTCCCTAACCAACTCTCATATCAAAACCAAAGTTCCTAGTACATATGTGACACTAACATTACAGACGCACATTTTTTTCCAAATTGCAATTCCAAAAATTTTACCAGAACATCGAATTCAAAATTCCAGGCTTAATTTTATGTTGGAAATACAGACCGAGGCTCACACTTCACTACCAAGTTAAGACACAAATTCCAATCGCAAACTCCTACTCCAGAGTTTCATGCAAACTTCCGATTCTTAATTCCCAATCTCAGTGTTCAGTTCCACATTCCAATTCCAAATTCCAGTTCCGAATTCCACTTCCAAGTTCCAATTCCAGTTCTGAATTCCACTTCTAAATTCCAATTCCAAGTTCCAGTTCCAAATTCCGATTCTAAATTTCAGTTCCACATTCTAGTACTAAAATCCTATTCCAAATTACAATTCTAAATTCTACTCTCTAAGTTTTTCTTCCAAATGCCACTTCCGAATTCCACTCCCGAGTTCCAGTGTCACATGCGAGTACTAAACTTTTCTCCCAAATTCCATTCGGATTTCATAATCCAAATTCTATTTCCAAATACCACATTTCACTTCCGAAGCATAACTTGATTCATATAATCCAATGATAACTTATCAATGCCTATTCTGCCTTCTAAGCCTAACCCTCAATGTGCTCCATTATATCACTCGATTTTCTGCCTGAAAGGACCCGGAAGCCTTGTTTCTCAACGTAAACTCCTTTCATAATAAACTGAACGCTTGACTCAAAACCACAACTCTTCCCTCCAACCCTAACCCTAAATGCAGTCCGTCCTATCGAAACGCAACTTTGCATCATCCTATTCGACACTTACGTTTTCATGCCGAATTCCAATTACGTCTTAGGAAGAGAAATTATACTTTCAGATATACCAGTTTTGAATTCGTGTTGCACATTCCAACTCTCAACTCAGATTACAAGACAAAATGAAAACTGACATCCGCAACATAATGTCTTTCTGATATTGTATGTAATACTATACAACAACGTTTAACTTTCCTAACAACCTCTCATACCAAAACCTAAGTTCCTAGTACACTTGTGACACAAATATTACAGACGCACATTTTTTTCCAAATTGTAATTCCAAAAATTTTACCAGAACATCGAATTCAACATTCCAGGCTTAATTTTATGTTGGAATTACAGACCGAAGCTCACACTTCACTACCAAGTGAAGACACAAATTCCAATCGCAAACTCCTCTTCCAGAATTTAATGCAAACTTCCGATTCTTAATTTCAAATATCAGTTCTCAGTTCCACATTCGAATTCCAAATTCCAGTTCTGAATTCCACTTCAAAACTCCAATTCCAAGTTCCAGTTCCAAATTCCGATTCTAAATTTCAGTTCCACATTCTAGTTCTAAAATCCTACTCCAAATTACAATTCTAAATTACAGTCTCCAAGATTTTCTTCCAAATGCCACTTCCGAATTCCACTCCAGCGATCCAGTATCACATTCGAGTACTAAGCTCTTCTTCCAAATTACATTCTGATTTCATCATCCAAATTCTATTTCCAAATACCACATTACACTTCCGAAGCATAACTTGTTTCATATTAACCAATGATAACTTATCAATGCCTATTCTGCCTTCTAAACCTAACCCTAAATTTGCTCCATTATATCACTCGATTCTCTGCCTGAACGGACCCGGAAGCCTTGTTTCTCAACGTAAATTAATTTCATAATAAACTGAAGGCTCGATTCAAAACCCTAACTCTTCCCTCCAACCCTAACTCTAAATTTAGTCCATCCTCTCCAAATGCAACTTCCAACATCCTATTCCACACTAAAATTTTGAAGCCGAACTCCAATTACGTCTTAGGAAGAGAAATTATACTTTCAGATATACCAGTTGTGAATTCGTGTTTCGCATTCCAAGTGTCAAGTCAGATTACAAGACAATATGAAAACCGACATCCACATCATAACGTCTTTCTGATATTGTATGTAATACCACACAACCACTGGAAACTTCCCTAACAAACTTTCATACCAAAACCTAATTTCCTAGTACATTTGTGACGCAAATATTACAGACGCACATTTTTTTCCAAATTGTAATTCCAAAAATTTTACCAGAACATCGAATTCAAAATTCCAGGCTTAATTTTATGTTGGAAATACAGACCGAAGCTCACACTTCACTACCAAGTTAAGACACAAATTCCAATCGCAAACTCCTCTTCCATTGTTTAATGCAAACTTCCGATTCTTAATTCCAAAATCTCAGTTCTCAGTTGCACATTCCAATTCCAAATTCCATTTCCCAATTCCACTTTCAAGTTTCACTTGCAGATTCGAATTCCACTTTTAAACTCCAATTCCATGTTCCAGTTCAAAATTCCGATTCTAAATTTCAGTTCCACATTCTAGTTCTAAAATCCTATTCCAAATTACAATTCTAAATTCTACTCTCTAAGTTTTTCTTCAAATGCCACTTCCGAATTCCTCTCCCGAGTTCCATTTTCACATGCGAGTACTAAACTCTTCTTCCAAATTCCATTCGGATTTCATAATGCAAATTCTATTTCCAAATACCACATTTCACTTCTGAAGCATAACTTCATTCATATAATCCAATGATAACTTATCAAAGCCTATTGTGCCTTCCAAACCTAACCCTAAATGTGCTCCATTATATCACTCGATTCTCAGCCTGACCAGACCCGGAAGCCTTGCTTCGAACACTAAATTCCTTTCATTATAAACAGAACGCTCGATTCAAAACCCTAACTCTTCCTTCCAACCCTAACTCTAAATGCATTCCGTCCTATCCAAACGCAACTTCCAACATCCTATTCCACGCGAAAATTTTGACGCCGAATTCCAATTACGTTTTGGGAAGAGAAGTTATACTTTCAGATACACTATTTGTGATTTAGCGTTTCACATTCCAAGTGTCAACTCAGATTATAATACAAAATGAAAACCGACATCCGCATCATAACGTCTTTCTGATAATGTATGTAATACCGCACAACAACTTGAAACTTCCCTAACAAACTCTCTTACCAAAACCTAAGTTCCTAGTACATATGTGACACAAATATTAGAGACGCACATTTTTTTCCATATTGTAATTCCAAAAATTTTACAAAAACTTCAAATTCAAAATTCCAGGCTTCATGATATGGTGCAAATCCAGGCCGAAGCTCACACATCAGTACCAGGTTAAGACACAAATTCCAATCGCAAACTCCTCTTCCAGAATTTAATGCAAACTTCCGATTCTTAATTTCAAATCTCAGTTCTCAGTTCCACATTCGAATTCCAAATTCCAGTTCTGAATTCCACTTCAAAACTCCAATTACAAGTTCCAGTTCCAAATTCCGATTCTAAATTTCAGTTCCACATTCTAGTTCTAAAATCCTATTCCAAATTACAATTCTAAATTCCAGTCTCCAAGATTTTCTTCCAAATGCCACTTCCGAATGCCACTCCAGCGATCCAGTATCACATTCGAGTACTAAGCTCTTCTTCCAAATTACATTCTGATTTCATCATCCAAATTCTATTTCCAAATACCACATTACACTTCCGAAGCATAACTTGTTTCATATTAACCAATGATAACTTATCAATGCCTATTCTGCCTTCTAAACCTAACCCTAAATGTGCTCCATTATATCACTCGATTCTCTGCCTGAACGGACCCGGAAGCCTTGTTTCTCAACGTAAATTAGTTTCATAATAAACTGAAGGCTCGATTCAAAACCCTAACTCTTCCCTCCATCCCTAACTCTAAATTCAGTCCATCCTCTCCAAATGCAACTTCCAACATCCTATTCCACACTAAAATTTTGACGCCGAACTCCAATTACGTCTTAGGAAGAGAAATTATACTTTCAGATATACCAGTTGTGAATTCGTGTTTCACATTCCAACTGTCAAGTCAGATTACAAGGCAATATGAAAACCGACATCCACATCATAACGTCTTTCTGATATTGTATGTAATACCATACAACAACTTGAAACTTCCCTAACAAACTCTCATACCAAAACCTAAGTTCCTAGTACATATGTGACACAAATATTACAGACGCACATTTTTTTCCACATTGTAATTCTAAAAATTTTACAAAAACTTCGAATACAAAATTCCAGGCTTCATGATATGTTGCAAATCCAGGCCGAAGCTCACACATCAGTACCAAGTTAAGAGATAAATTCCAATCGGAAACTCCTACTCCAGAGTTTCATGCCAACTTCCGATTCTTAATTCCAAATCTCAGTTCTCAGTTCCACATTCCAATTCCAAATTCCAGTTCTGAATTCCACATCCACGTTCCACTTCCAGTTCTGAATTCCATTTCTAAACTACATTTCCAAGTTCCAGTTCCAAATTCCGATTTTAAATTTCAGTTCCACATTTTAGTTCTAAAAAACTATTGCAAATTCCAATTCTAAATTTTACTCTCTAAGTTTTTCTTCCAAATGCCACTTCCGAATTCCTCTTCCGAGTTCCAGTTTCACATTCGAGTACTAAACTGTTCTTCCAAATTCCATTCGGATTTCATAATCCAAATTCTATTTCCAAATACCACATTTCACTTCCGAAGCAAAACTTGATTCATATAATCCAATGATAACATATCAAAGTCTATTCTGCCTTCCAAACCTAACCCTAAATGTGCTCCATTATATCACACGATTCTCAGGCTGACCGGACCCGAAAGCCTTGCTTCTAACCCTAAATTACTTTCATTATAAACTGAACGCTCGATTCAAAACCCTAACTCTTCCTTCCAACCCTAACTCTAAATGCATTTCGTCCTATCCAAACGCAACTTCCAACATCCTATTCCACACTAACATTTTGGCGCCGAATTCCAATTACGTCTTGGGAAGAGAAAATATCCTCTCAGATATACCACTTGTGAATTCGTGTTTCACATTCCAACTGTCAAGTCAGATTACAAGAAAATATGAAAACCGACATCCACATCATAATGTCTTTCTGATATTTTATGTAATACCATACAACAATTTGAAACCTCCCTAACCAACTCTCATATCAAAACCAAAGTTCCTAGTACATATGTGACACTAATATTACAGACGCACATTTTTTTCCAAATTGTAATTCCAAAAACTTTTCCAAAACTTCGAATTCAAAATTCCAGGCTTCATGATATGTTGGAAATCCAGGCCGAAGCTCACACTTCAGTACCATGTTACGACACAAATTCCAATCGCAAACTCCTCTTCCACACTCTAATGCTAACTTCCGATTCTTAATTCCAAATCTCAGTGCTCAGTTCCACATTACAATTCCAAATTCCAGTTCTGAATTCCACTTCCAAGTTCCACTTCCAGTTCTGAATTCCACTTCTAAACTCCAATTCCAAGTTCCAGTTCCAAATTCCGATTCTAAATTTCAGTTCCACCTTCTAGTTCTAAAATCCTATTCCAAATTCCAATTCTAAATTCTACTCTCTAAGTTTTTCTTCCAAATACCACTTCCGAATTCCACTCCCGAGTTCCAGTTTCACATGCGAGTACTAAACTTTCCTTCCAAATTCCATTCGGATTTCATAATCCAAATTCTATTTCCAAATACCACATTTCACTTCCGAAGCATAACTTGATTCATATAATCCAATGATAACTTATCAATACCTATTCTGCCTTCTAACCCTAACCCTAAATATGCTCCATTATATCACTCGATTTTCTGCCTGAACGGACCCGGAAGCCATGCTTCTAACCCGAAATTCCTTTCATAATAAACTGAACGCTTGACTCAAAACCACAACTCTTCCCTCCAACCCTAACCCTAAATGCAGTCCATCCTATCGAAACGCAACTTTGCATCATCCTATTCGACACTTTCGTTTTCATGCCAAATTCCAATTACGTCTTAGGAAGAGAAATTATACTTTCAGATATACCAGTTGTGAATTCGTGTTGCACATTCCAACTCTCAACTCAGATTACAAGACAAAATGAAAACTGACATCCGCAACATAATGTCTTTCTGATATTGTATGTAATACTATACAACAACGTTTACCTTCCCTAACAAACTCTCATACCAAAACCTAATTTCCTAGTACATTTGTGACGCAAATATTACAGACGCACATTTTTTTCCAAATTGTAATTCCAAAAATTTTACCAGAACATCGAATTCAAAATTCCAGGCTTAATTTTATGTTGGAAATACAGACCGAAGCTCACACTTCACTACCAAGTTAAGACACAAATTCCAATCGCAAACTCCTCTTCCATTGTTTAATGCAAACTTCCGATTCTTAATTCCAAAATCTCAGTTCTCAGTTGCACATTCCAATTCCAAATTCCATTTCCCAATTCCACTTTCAAGTTTCACTTGCAGATTCGAATTCCACTTTTAAACTCCAATTCCATGTTCCAGTTCAAAATTCCGATTCTAAATTTCAGTTCCACATTCTAGTTCTAAAATCCTATTCCAAATTACAATTCTAAATTCTACTCTCTAAGTTTTTCTTCAAATGCCACTTCCGAATTCCTCTCCCGAGTTCCATTTTCACATGCGAGTACTAAACTCTTCTTCCAAATTCCATTCGGATTTCATAATGCAAATTCTATTTCCAAATACCACATTTCACTTCTGAAGCATAACTTCATTCATATAATCCAATGATAACTTATCAAAGCCTATTGTGCCTTCCAAACCTAACCCTAAATGTGCTCCATTATATCACTCGATTCTCAGCCTGACCAGACCCGGAAGCCTTGCTTCGAACACTAAATTCCTTTCATTATAAACAGAACGCTCGATTCAAAACCCTAACTCTTCCTTCCAACCCTAACTCTAAATGCATTCCGTCCTATCCAAACGCAACTTCCAACATCCTATTCCACGCGAAAATTTTGACGCCGAATTCCAATTACGTTTTGGGAAGAGAAGTTATACTTTCAGATACACTATTTGTGATTTAGCGTTTCACATTCCAAGTGTCAACTCAGATTATAATACAAAATGAAAACCGACATCCGCATCATAACGTCTTTCTGATAATGTATGTAATACCGCACAACAACTTGAAACTTCCCTAACAAACTCTCTTACCAAAACCTAAGTTCCTAGTACATATGTGACACAAATATTAGAGACGCACATTTTTTTCCATATTGTAATTCCAAAAATTTTACAAAAACTTCAAATTCAAAATTCCAGGCTTCATGATATGGTGCAAATCCAGGCCGAAGCTCACACATCAGTACCAGGTTAAGACACAAATTCCAATCGCAAACTCCTCTTCCAGAATTTAATGCAAACTTCCGATTCTTAATTTCAAATCTCAGTTCTCAGTTCCACATTCGAATTCCAAATTCCAGTTCTGAATTCCACTTCAAAACTCCAATTACAAGTTCCAGTTCCAAATTCCGATTCTAAATTTCAGTTCCACATTCTAGTTCTAAAATCCTATTCCAAATTACAATTCTAAATTCCAGTCTCCAAGATTTTCTTCCAAATGCCACTTCCGAATGCCACTCCAGCGATCCAGTATCACATTCGAGTACTAAGCTCTTCTTCCAAATTACATTCTGATTTCATCATCCAAATTCTATTTCCAAATACCACATTACACTTCCGAAGCATAACTTGTTTCATATTAACCAATGATAACTTATCAATGCCTATTCTGCCTTCTAAACCTAACCCTAAATGTGCTCCATTATATCACTCGATTCTCTGCCTGAACGGACCCGGAAGCCTTGTTTCTCAACGTAAATTAGTTTCATAATAAACTGAAGGCTCGATTCAAAACCCTAACTCTTCCCTCCATCCCTAACTCTAAATTCAGTCCATCCTCTCCAAATGCAACTTCCAACATCCTATTCCACACTAAAATTTTGACGCCGAACTCCAATTACGTCTTAGGAAGAGAAATTATACTTTCAGATATACCAGTTGTGAATTCGTGTTTCACATTCCAACTGTCAAGTCAGATTACAAGGCAATATGAAAACCGACATCCACATCATAACGTCTTTCTGATATTGTATGTAATACCATACAACAACTTGAAACTTCCCTAACAAACTCTCATACCAAAACCTAAGTTCCTAGTACATATGTGACACAAATATTACAGACGCACATTTTTTTCCACATTGTAATTCTAAAAATTTTACAAAAACTTCGAATACAAAATTCCAGGCTTCATGATATGTTGCAAATCCAGGCCGAAGCTCACACATCAGTACCAAGTTAAGAGATAAATTCCAATCGCAAACTCCTACTCCAGAGTTTCATGCCAACTTCCGATTCTTAATTCCAAATCTCAGTTCTCAGTTCCACATTCCAATTCCAAATTCCAGTTCTGAATTCCACATCCACGTTCCACTTCCAGTTCTGAATTCCATTTCTAAACTACATTTCCAAGTTCCAGTTCCAAATTCCGATTTTAAATTTCAGTTCCACATTTTAGTTCTAAAAAACTATTGCAAATTCCAATTCTAAATTTTACTCTCTAAGTTTTTCTTCCAAATGCCACTTCCGAATTCCTCTTCCGAGTTCCAGTTTCACATTCGAGTACTAAACTGTTCTTCCAAATTCCATTCGGATTTCATAATCCAAATTCTATTTCCAAATACCACATTTCACTTCCGAAGCAAAACTTGATTCATATAATCCAATGATAACATATCAAAGTCTATTCTGCCTTCCAAACCTAACCCTAAATGTGCTCCATTATATCACACGATTCTCAGGCTGACCGGACCCGAAAGCCTTGCTTCTAACCCTAAATTACTTTCATTATAAACTGAACGCTCGATTCAAAACCCTAACTCTTCCTTCCAACCCTAACTCTAAATGCATTTCGTCCTATCCAAACGCAACTTCCAACATCCTATTCCACACTAACATTTTGGCGCCGAATTCCAATTACGTCTTGGGAAGAGAAAATATCCTCTCAGATATACCACTTGTGAATTCGTGTTTCACATTCCAACTGTCAAGTCAGATTACAAGAAAATATGAAAACCGACATCCACATCATAATGTCTTTCTGATATTTTATGTAATACCATACAACAATTTGAAACCTCCCTAACCAACTCTCATATCAAAACCAAAGTTCCTAGTACATATGTGACACTAATATTACAGACGCACATTTTTTTCCAAATTGTAATTCCAAAAACTTTTCCAAAACTTCGAATTCAAAATTCCAGGCTTCATGATATGTTGGAAATCCAGGCCGAAGCTCACACTTCAGTACCATGTTACGACACAAATTCCAATCGCAAACTCCTCTTCCACACTCTAATGCTAACTTCCGATTCTTAATTCCAAATCTCAGTGCTCAGTTCCACATTACAATTCCAAATTCCAGTTCTGAATTCCACTTCCAAGTTCCACTTCCAGTTCTGAATTCCACTTCTAAACTCCAATTCCAAGTTCCAGTTCCAAATTCCGATTCTAAATTTCAGTTCCACCTTCTAGTTCTAAAATCCTATTCCAAATTCCAATTCTAAATTCTACTCTCTAAGTTTTTCTTCCAAATGCCACTTCCGAATTCCACTCCCGAGTTCCAGTTTCACATGCGAGTACTAAACTTTCCTTCCAAATTCCATTCGGATTTCATAATCCAAATTCTATTTCCAAATACCACATTTCACTTCCGAAGCATAACTTGATTCATATAATCCAATGATAACTTATCAATACCTATTCTGCCTTCTAACCCTAACCCTAAATATGCTCCATTATATCACTCGATTTTCTGCCTGAACGGACCCGGAAGCCATGCTTCTAACCCGAAATTCCTTTCATAATAAACTGAACGCTTGACTCAAAACCACAACTCTTCCCTCCAACCCTAACCCTAAATGCAGTCCATCCTATCGAAACGCAACTTTGCATCATCCTATTCGACACTTTCGTTTTCATGCCAAATTCCAATTACGTCTTAGGAAGAGAAATTATACTTTCAGATATACCAGTTGTGAATTCGTGTTGCACATTCCAACTCTCAACTCAGATTACAAGACAAAATGAAAACTGACATCCGCAACATAATGTCTTTCTGATATTGTATGTAATACTATACAACAACGTTTACCTTCCCTAACAAACTCTCATACCAAAACCTAAGTTCCTAGTACATTTGTGAAGCAAATATTACAGACGTACATTTTTTTACAAATTGTAATTCCAAAAATTTTACCAGAACATCGAATTCAAAATTCCAGGCTTAATTTTATGTTGGAAATACAGACCGAAGCTCACATTTCACTATCAAGTTAAGACACAAATTCCAACCGCAAACTCCTCTTCCATTGTTTAATGCAAACTTCCGATTCTTAATTCCAAAATCTCAGTTCTCAGTTCCACATTCCAATTCCAAATTCCAGTTCCGAATTCCACTTACAAGGTTCACTTGCAGTTCCGAATTCCACTTTTAAACTCCAATTCCAAGTTCCAGTTCCAAATTCCGATTCTAAATTTCAGTTCCACATTCTAGTTCTAAAATTCTATTCCAAATTCCAATTCTAAATTCTACTCTCTAAGTTGTTCTTCAAATGCCACTTCCGAATTCCTCTCCCGAGTTCCATTTTCACATGCGAGTACTAAACTCTTCTGCCAAATTCCATTCGGATTTCATAATCCAAACTCTATTTCCAAATACCACATTTCACTCCCGAAGCATAACTTGATTCATATAATCCAATTATAACTTATCAAAGCCTATTCTGCCTTCCAAACCTAAGCCTAAATGTGCTCCATTATGTCACTCGATTCTCAGCCTGACCAGACCAGGAAGTCTTGCTTCTAACCCTAAATTCCTTTCAATATAAACTGAAGGCTCGATTCAAAAACTTAACTTTTCCTTCCAACCCTAACTCTAAATGCATTCAGTCCTATCCAAACGCAATTTCCAACATCCTATTCCACACTAAAATTTTGACGCCGAATTCCAATTACGTCTTGGGAAGAGAAATTATACTTTCAGATATACCAGTTGTGAATTCGTGTTTCACATTCCACCTGTCAAGTCAGATTACAAGACACTATGAAAACCGACATCCACCTCATAATATCTTTCTGATATTTTATGTAATACCATACAAAAATTTGAAACCTCCCTAACAAACTCTCATATCAAAATCAATGTTCCTAGTACATATGTGACACAAAAATTACAGACGCATTTTTTTTTCATATTGTAATTCCAAAAATTTTACCAAAACTTCAAATTCAAAATTCCAGGCTTCATGATATGTTGTAAATCCAAGGCGAAGCTCACACTTCAGTACCAAGTTACGACACAAATTCCAATCGCAAACTCCTCTTCCACAGTCTAATGCTAACTTCCGATTCTTAATTCCAAATCTTAGTGCTCAGTTCCACATTCCAATTCCAAATTCCAGTTCCGAATTCCACCTCCAAGTTCCACTTCCAGTTCTGAATTCCACTTCTAAACTCCAATTCCAAGTTCCAGTTCCAAATTCCGATTCTAAATTTCAGTTCCACATTCTAGTTCTAAAATCCTATTGCAAATTCCAATTCTAAATTCTACTCTCTAAGTTTTTCTTCCAAATGCCACTTCCGAATTCCACTCCCGAGTTCCAGTATCACATTCGAGTACTAAGCTCTTCTTCCAAATTCCATTCTGATTCCATAATCCAAATTCTATTTCTAAATACCACATTACACTTCCGGAGCATAACTTGTTTCATATAAACCAATGATAACTTATCAATGCCTATTCTGCCTTCTAAACCAAACCCTAAATGTGCTCCATTATATCACTCGATTCTCTGCCTGAACGGACCACAAGCCTTGTTTCTCAACCTAAATTCCTTTCATAATAAAGTGAACGCTTGACTCAAAACCCTAACTCTTCCCTCCAACCCTAACTCTAATTGCAGTCCATCCTATCGAAACGCAACTTTGCATCATCCTATTGGACACTTACGTTTTCAGGCCGAATTCCAATTACATCTTTGGAAGAGAAATTATACTTTCAGATATACCAGTTGTGAATTCGTGTTGCACATTCCAACTCTCAACTCAGATTACAAGACAAAATGAAAACTGACATCCGCAACATAATGTCTTTCTGATATTGTATGTAATACTATACAACAACGTTTAACTTCCCTAACAAACTCTCATACCAAAACCTAAGTTCCTAGTACATTTGTGACGCAAATATTATAGACGCACATTTTTTTTCCAAATTGTAATTCCAAAAATTTTACCACAACATTGAATTCAAAATTCCAGGCTTAATTTTATGTTGGAAATACAGACCGAAGCTCACACTTCACTACCAGGTTAAGACACAAATTCCAATCGCAAACTCCTCTTCCAGAGTTTAATGCAAACTTCCGATTCTTAATTCCAAATCTCAGTTCTCAGTTCCACATTCCAATTCCAAATTCCAGTTCTGAATTCCACTTACAAGTTTCACTTGCAGTTCCGAATTCCCTTCTAAACTCCAATTCCAAGTTCCAGTTCCAAATTCCGATGCTAAATTTCAGTTCCACATTCTAGTTCTAAAATCCTATTCCAAATTACAATTCTAAATTCTACTCTCTAAGATTTTCTTCCAAATGCCACTTCCGAATTCCTCTCCCGAGTTCCAGTTTCACATTCGAGTACTAAATTCTTCTTCCAAATTCCATTTGGATATCATAATCTAAATTCTATTTCCATATACCACATTTCACTACCGAAACAAAACTTGATTCATATAATCCAATGATAACTTATCAAAGCCTATTCTGCCTCCCAAACCTAACCCTAAATGTGCTCCATTATATCACACGATTCTCAGCCTGACCGGACCCGAAGGCCTTGCTTCTAACCCTAAATTCCTTTCATTATAAACAGAACGCTCGATTCAAAACCCTAACTCTTCCTTCCACCCCTAACTCTAAATGCATTCCATCGTATCCAAACGCAACTTCCAACCTCCTATTCCACACTAAAATTTTGACGCCGAATTCCAATTACGTGTTGGGAAGAGAAATTATACTTTCAGATACACTATTTGTGATTTAGTGTTTCACCTTCCAAGTGTCAACTCAGATTATAATCCAAAATGAAAACCGACATCCGCATCATAACGTTTTTCTGATAATGTATGTAATACCATACAAGAACTTGAAATTTCCCTAACAAACTCTCATACCAAAACCTAAGTTCCTAGTACACATGTGACACAAATATTACAGACGTACATTTTTTTCCAAATTGTAATTCCAAAAATTTTACAAAAACTAAGAATTCAAAATTCCAGGCTTCATGATATGTTGCAAATCCAGGCCGAAGCTCACACATCAGTACCAAGTTAAGACATAAATTCCAATCGCAAACTCATACTCCAGAGTTTCATGCAAACTTCCGATTCTTAATTCCAAATCTCAGTTCTCAGTTCCACATTCCAATTCCAAATTCCAGTTCTGAATTCCACATCCACGTTCCACTTCCAGTTCTGAATTCCACTTCTAAACTACATTTCCAAGTTCCAGTTCCAAATTCCGATTCTAAATTTCAGTTCCACATTCTAGTTCGAAAATCCTATTGCAAATTCCAATTCTAAATTCTACTCTCTAAGTTTTTCTTCCAAATGCCACTTCCGAATTCCTCTCCCAAGTTCCAGTTTCACATTCGAGTACTAAACTCTTCTTCCAAATTCCATTCGGATTTCATAATCCAAATTCTATTTCCAAATACCACATTTCACTCCCTAAGCCTTACTTCATTCATATAATCCAATGATAACTTATCAAAGCCTATTCTGCCTTCCAAACCTAACCCTAAATGTGCTCCATTATATCACACGATTCTCAGCCTGACCGGACCCGAAAGCCTTGCTTCTAACCCTAAATTACCTTCATTATAAACTGAACGCTCGATTCAAAACCCTAACTCTTCCTTCCAACCCTAACTCTAAATGCATTCCTTCCTATCCAAACGCAACTTCCAACATCCTATTCCACACTAACATATTGGCGCCGAATTCCCATTACGTCTTGGGAAGAGAAAATATCCTTTCAGATATACCACTTGTGAATTCGTGTTTCACATTCCAACTGTCAAGTCAGATTACAAGACACTATGAAAACCGACATCCACATCATAATGTCTTTCTGATATTTTATGTAATACCATACAACAATTTGAAACCTCCCTAACCAACTCTCATATCAAAACCAAAGTTCCTAGTACATATGTGACATTAATATTAGAGACGCACATTTTTTTCCAAACTGTAATTCCAAAAATTTTACCAGAACATCGAATTCAAAATTCCAGGCTTAATTTTATGTTGGAAATAAAGACCGAAGCTCACACTTCAGAACCAAGACACAAATTCCAATCGCAAACTCCTCTTCCAGAGTTTAATGCAAACTTCCGATTCTTAATTCCAAATCTCAGTTCTCAGTTCCACATTCCAATTCCAAATTCCAGTTCCGAATTCCACTTTGAAGTTTCACTTGCAGTTCCGAATTCCACTTCTAAACTCCAATTCCAAGTTCCAGTTCCAAATTCTGATTCTAAATTTCACTTCCACATTCTAGTTCTAAAATCCTATTCCAAATTACAATTCTAAATTCTACTCTCTAAGTTTTTCTTCCAAATGCCACTTCCGAATTCCACTCCCGAGTTCCAGTTTCACATGCGAGTACTAAACTTTTCTTCCAAATTCCATTCGGATTTCATAATCCAAATTCTATTTCCAAATACCACATTTCACTTCCGAAGCATAACTTGATTCATATAATCCAATGAGAACTTATCAATGCCTATTCTGCCTTCTAAGCCTAACCCTCAATGTGCTCCATTATATCAGTCGATTTTCTGCCTGAACGGACCCGGAAGCCTTGTTTCTCAACGTAAATTCCTTTCATAATAAACTGAACGCTTGACTCAAAACCCTAACTCTTCCTTCCAACCCTAACTCTAAATGCATTCCGTCCTATTCAAACGCAACTTCCAACATCCTATTCCACACGAAAATTTTGACGCTGAATTCCAATTACGTGATGGGAAGAGAAGTTATACTTTCAGATACACTAGTTGCGATTTAGCGTTTCACATTCCAAGTGTCAACTCAGATTATAATACAAAATGAAAACCGACATCCACATCATAACGTCTTTCTGATAATGTATGTAATACCATACAAAAACTTGAAACTTTCCTAACAAACTCTCTTACCAAAACCTAAGTTCCTAGTACATAGGTGACACAAATAGTACAGACGCACATTTTTTTCCATATTGTAATTCCAAAAATTTTACAAAAACTTCGAATTCAAAATTCCAGGCTTCATCATATGTTGCAAATCCAGGGCGAAGCTCACACATCAGTACCAAGTTAAGACACAAATTCCAATCGCAAACTCCTCTTCCAGAATTTAATGCAAACTTCCGATTCTTAATTTCAAATCTCAGTTCTCAGTTCCACATTCGAATTCCAAATTCCAGTTCTGAATTCCACTTCAAAACTCCAATTCTAAGTTCCAGTTCCAAATTCCGATTCTAAATTTCATTTCCACACTCTAGTTCTAAAATCCTATTCCAAATTACAATTCTAAATTCCAGTCTCCAAGTTATTCGTCCAAATGCCACTTCCGAATTCCACTCCTGAGTTCCAGTATCACATTCGAGTACTAAGCTCTTCTTCCAAATTCCATTGTGATTTCATAATCCAAATTCTATTTCCAAATACCACATTACACATCCGAAGCATAACTTGTTTCATATAAACCAATGATAACTTATCAATGCCTATTCTGCCTTCTAAACCTAACCCTAAATGTGCTCCATTATATCACTCGATTCTCTGCCTGAACGGACCCGGAAGCCTTGTTTCTCAACGTAAATTAGTTTCATAATAAACTGAAGGCTCGATTCAAAACCCTAACTCTTCCCTCCAACCCTAACTCTAAATGCAGTCCATCCTATCCAAATGCAACTTCCAACATCCTATTCCACACTAAAATTTTGACGCCGAACTCCAATTACATCTTAGGAAGAGAAATTATACTTTCAGATATACCAGTTGTGAATTCGTGTTTCACATTCCAACTGTCAAGTCAGATTACAAGACAATATGAAAACCGACATCCACATCAAAAGGTCTTTCTGATATTGTATGTAATACCATACAACAACTTTTAACTTCCCTAACAAACTCTCATACCAAAACCTAAGTTCCTAGTACATATGTGACACAAATAGTACAGACGCACATTTTTTTTCCAAATTGTAATTCCAAAAATTTTAACAAAACTTCGAATTTAAAATTCCGGGCTTCATGATATTTTGGAAATCCAGGCCTAAGCTCTTACTTCAGTACCAAGTTAAGACACAAATTCCAATCGCAAACTCCTACTCCAAAGTTTCATGCAAACTTCCGATTCTTACTTCCAAATCTCAGTTCTCAGTTCCACATTCCAATTCCAAATTCCAGTTCTGAATTCCACTTCCACGTTCCACTTCCAGTTCTGAATTCCACTTCTAAACTACATTTCCAAGTTCCAGTTTCAAATGCCGATTCTAAATTTCAGTTCCACATTCTAGTTCTAAAATCCTATTGCAAATTCCAATTCTAAATTCTACTCTCTAAGTTTTTCTTCCAAATGCCACTTCCGAATTCCTCTCCCGAGTTGCAGTTTCACATTCGAGTACTAAACTATTCTTCCAAATTGCATTTGGATATCATAATCTAAATTCTATTTCCAAATACCACATTTCACTACCGAAACAAAACTTGATTCATTTAATCCAATGATAACTTATCAAAGCCTATTCTGCCTTCCAAACCTAACCCTAAATGTGCTCCATTATATCACACGATTCTCAGCCTGACCGGACCCGAAAGCCTTGCTTCTAACCCTAAATTACTTTCATTATAAACTCAACGCTCGATTCAAAACCCTAACTCTTCCTTCCAACCCTAACTCTAAATGCATTCCGTCCTATAGAAACGCAACTTCCAACATCCTATTCCGCACTAAAATTTTGGCGCCGAATTCCAATTACGTCTTGGGAAGAGAAAATATCCTTTCAGATATACCACTTGTGAATTCGTGTTTCACATTCCAACTGTCAAGTCAGATTACAAGAAAATATGAAAACCGACATCCACATCATAATGTCTTTCTGATATTTTATGTAACACCATAAAACAATTTGAAACCTCCCTGACCAACTCTCATATCAAAACCAAAGTTCCTAGTACATATGTGACACTAACATTACAGACGCACATTTTTTTCCAAATTGCAATTCCAAAAATTTTACCAGAACATCGAATTCAAAATTCCAGGCTTAATTTTATGTTGGAAATACAGACCGAAGCTCACACTTCACTACCAAGTTAAGACACAAATTCCAATCGCAAACTCCTACTCCAGAGTTTCATGCAAACTTCCGATTCTTAATTCCCAATCTCAGTGTTCAGTTCCACATTCCAATTCCAAATTCCAGTTCCGAATTCCACTTCCAAGTTCCAATTCCAGTTCTGAATTCCACTTCTAAACTCCAATTCCAAGTTCCAGTTCCAAATTCCGATTCTAAATTTCAGTTCCACATTCTAGTTCTAAAATCCTATTCCAAATTACAATTCTAAATTCTACTCTCTAAGTTTTTCTTCCAAATGCCACTTCCGAATTCCACTCCCGAGTTCCAGTGTCACATGCGAGTACTAAACTTTTCTCCCAAATTCCATTCGGATTTCATAATCCAAATTCTATTTCCAAATACCACATTTCACTTCCGAAGCATAACTTGATTCATATAATCCAATGACAACTTATCAATGCCTATTCTGCCTTCTAAGCCTAACCCTCAATGTGCTCCATTATATCACTCGATTTTCTGCCTGAAAGGACCCGGAAGCCTTGTTTCTCAACGTAAACTCCTTTCATAATAAACTGAACGCTTGACTCAAAACCACAACTCTTCCCTCCAACCCTAACCCTAAATGCAGTCCATCCTATCGAAACGCAACTTTGCATCATCCTATTCGACACTTACGTTTTCATGCCGAATTCCAATTACGTCTTAGGAAGAGAAATTATACTTTCAGATATACCAGTTTTGAATTCGTGTTGCACATTCCAACTCTCAACTCAGATTACAAGACAAAATGAAAACTGACATCCGCAACATAATGTCTTTCTGATATTGTATGTAATACTATACAACAACGTTTAACTTTCCTAACAACCTCTCATACCAAAACCTAAGTTCCTAGTACACTTGTGACACAAATATTACAGACGCACATTTTTTTCCAAATTGTAATTCCAAAAATTTTACCAGAACATCGAATTCAACATTCCAGGCTTAATTTTATGTTGGAATTACAGACCGAAGCTCACACTTCACTACCAAGTGAAGACACAAATTCCAATCGCAAACTCCTCTTCCAGAATTTAATGCAAACTTCCGATTCTTAATTTCAAATCTCAGTTCTCAGTTCCACATTCGAATTCCAAATTCCAGTTCTGAATTCCACTTCAAAACTCCAATTCCAAGTTCCAGTTCCAAATTCCGATTCTAAATTTCAGTTCCACATTCTAGTTCTAAAATCCTACTCCAAATTACAATTCTAAATTACAGTCTCCAAGATTTTCTTCCAAATGCCACTTCCGAATTCCACTCCAGCGATCCAGTATCACATTCGAGTACTAAGCTCTTCTTCCAAATTACATTCTGATTTCATCATCCAAATTCTATTTCCAAATACCACATTACACTTCCGAAGCATAACTTGTTTCATATTAACCAATGATAACTTATCAATGCCTATTCTGCCTTCTAAACCTAACCCTAAATGTGCTCCATTATATCACTCGATTCTCTGCCTGACCGGACCGGGAAGCCTTGCTTCTAACCCTAAATGCCTTTCATTATAAACTGAACGCTCGATTCAAAACCCTAACTCTTCCTTCCAACCCTAACTCTAAATGCATTCCGTCCTATACAAACGCAACTTCCAACATCCTATTCCACACTAAAATTTTGGCGCCGAATTCCAATTACGTCTTGGGAAGAGAAAATATCCTTTCAGATATACCACTTGTGAATTCGTGTTTCACATTCCAACTGTCAAGTCAGATTACAAGACAATATGAAAACCGACATCCACATCATAATGTCTTTCTGATATTTTATGTAACACCATAAAACAATTTGAAACCTCCCTGACCAACTCTCATATCAAAACCAAAGTTCCTAGTACATATGTGACACTAACATTACAGACGCACATTTTTTTCCAAATTGCAATTCCAAAAATTTTACCAGAACATCGAATTCAAAATTCCAGGCTTAATTTTATGTTGGAAATACAGACCGAAGCTCACACTTCACTACCAAGTTAAGACACAAATTCCAATCGCAAACTCCTACTCCAGAGTTTCATGCAAACTTCCGATTCTTAATTCCCAATCTCAGTGTTCAGTTCCACATTCCAATTCCAAATTCCAGTTCCGAATTCCACTTCCAAGTTCCAATTCCAGTTCTGAATTCCACTTCTAAACTCCAATTCCAAGTTCCAGTTCCAAATTCCGATTCTAAATTTCAGTTCCACATTCTAGTTCTAAAATCCTATTCCAAATTACAATTCTAAATTCTACTCTCTAAGTTTTTCTTCCAAATGCCACTTCCGAATTCCACTCCCGAGTTCCAGTGTCACATGCGAGTACTAAACTATTCTCCCAAATTCCATTCGGATTTCATAATCCAAATTCTATTTCCAAATACCACATTTCACTTCCGAAGCATAACTTGATTCATATAATCCAATGATAACTTATCAATGCCTATTCTGCCTTCTAAGCCTAACCCTCAATGTGCTCCATTATATCACTCGATTTTCTGCCTGAAAGGACCCGGAAGCCTTGTTTCTCAACGTAAACTCCTTTCATAATAAACTGAACGCTTGACTCAAAACCACAACTCTTCCCTCCAACCCTAACCCTAAATGCAGTCCATCCTATCGAAACGCAACTTTGCATCATCCTATTCGACACTTACGTTTTCATGCCGAATTCCAATTACGTCTTAGGAAGAGAAATTATACTTTCAGATATACCAGTTTTGAATTCGTGTTGCACATTCCAACTCTCAACTCAGATTACAAGACAAAATGAAAACTGACATCCGCAACATAATGTCTTTCTGATATTGTATGTAATACTATACAACAACGTTTAACTTTCCTAACAACCTCTCATACCAAAACCTAAGTTCCTAGTACACTTGTGACACAAATATTACAGACGCACATTTTTTTTCCAAATTGTAATTCCAAAAATTTTACCAGAACATCGAATTCAACATTCCAGGCTTAATTTTATGTTGGAATTACAGACCGAAGCTCACACTTCACTACCAAGTGAAGACACAAATTCCAATCGCAAACTCCTCTTCCAGAATTTAATGCAAACTTCCGATTCTTAATTTCAAATCTCAGTTCTCAGTTCCACATTCGAATTCCAAATTCCAGTTCTGAATTCCACTTCAAAACTCCAATTCCAAGTTCCAGTTCCAAATTCCGATTCTAAATTTCAGTTCCACATTCTAGTTCTAAAATCCTACTCCAAATTACAATTCTAAATTACAGTCTCCAAGATTTTCTTCCAAATGCCACTTCCGAATTCCACTCCAGCGATCCAGTATCACATTCGAGTACTAAGCTCTTCTTCCAAATTACATTCTGATTTCATCATCCAAATTCTATTTCCAAATACCACATTACACTTCCGAAGCATAACTTGTTTCATATTAACCAATGATAACTTATCAATGCCTATTCTGCCTTCTAAACCTAACCCTAAATTTGCTCCATTATATCACTCGATTCTCTGCCTGAACGGACCCGCAAGCCTTGTTTCTCAACGTAAATTAATTTCATAATAAACTGAAGGCTCGATTCAAAACCCTAACTCTTCCCTCCAACCCTAACTCTAAATTCAGTCCATCCTCTCCAAATGCAACTTCCAACATCCTATTCCACACTAAAATTTTGAAGCCGTACTCCAATTACGTCTTAGGAAGAGAAATTATACTTTCAGATATACCAGTTGTGAATTCGTGTTTCACATTCCAACTGTCAAGTCAGATTACAAGACAATATGAAAACCGACATCCACATCATAACGTCTTTCTGATATTGTATGTAATACCACACAACCACTGGAAACTTCCCTAACAAACTTTCAAACCAAAACCTAAGTTCCTAGTACATTTGTGACGCAAATATTAGAGACGCACATTTTTTTCCAAATTGTAATTCCAAAAATTTTACCAGAACATCGAATTCAAAATTCCAGGCTTAATTTTATGTTGGAAATACAGACCGAAGCTCACACTTCACTACCAAGTTAAGACACAAATTCCAATCGCAAACTCCTCTTCCATTGTTTAATGCAAACTTCCGATTCTTAATTCCAAAATCTCAGTTCTCAGTTGCACCTTCCAATTCCAAATTCCATTTCCCAATTCCACTTTCAAGTTTCACTTGCAGATTCGAATTCCACTTTTAAACTCCAATTCCATGTTCCAGTTCAAAATTCCGATTCTAAATTTCAGTTCCACATTCTAGTTCTAAAATCCTATTCCAAATTCCAATTCTAAATTCTACTCTCTAAGTTTTTCTTCAAATGCCACTTCCGAATTCCTCTCCCGAGTTCCATTTTCACATGCGAGTACTAAACTCTTCTTCCAAATTCCATTCGGATTTCATAATGCAAATTCTATTTCCAAATACCACATTTCACTTCTGAAGCATAACTTCATTCATATAATCCAATGATAACTTATCAAAGCCTATTGTGCCTTCCAAACCTAACCCTAAATGTGCTCCATTATATCACTCGATTCTCAGCCTGACCAGACCCGGAAGCCTTGCTTCGAACACTAAATTCCTTTCATTATAAACAGAACGCTCGATTCAAAACCCTAACTCTTCCTTCCAACCCTAACTCTAAATGCATTCCGTCCTATCCAAACGCAACTTCCAACATCCTATTCCACGCGAAAATTTTGACGCCGAATTCCAATTACGTGTTGGGAAGAGAAGTTATACTTTCAGATACACTATTTGTGATTTAGCGTTTCACATTCCAAGTGTCAACTCAGATTATAATACAAAATGAAAACCGACATCCGCATCATAACGTCTTTCTGATAATGTATGTAATACCGCACAACAACTTGAAACTTCCCTAACAAACTCTCTTACCAAAACCTAAGTTCCTAGTACATATGTGACACAAATATTAGAGACGCACATTTTTTTCCATATTGTAATTCCAAAAATTTTACAAAAACTTCAAATTCAAAATTCCAGGCTTCATGATATGGTGCAAATCCAGGCCGAAGCTCACACATCAGTACCAAGTTAAGACACAAATTCCAATCGCAAACTCCTCTTCCAGAATTTAATGCAAACTTCCGATTCTTAATTTCAAATCTCAGTTCTCAGTTCCACATTCGAATTCCAAATTCCAGTTCTGAATTCCACTTCAAAACTCCAATTACAAGTTCCAGTTACAAATTCCGATTCTAAATTTCAGTTCCACATTCTAGTTCTAAAATCCTATTCCAAATTACAATTCTAAATTCCAGTCTCCAAGATTTTCTTCCAAATGCCACTTCCGAATGCCACTCCAGCGATCCAGTATCACATTCGAGTACTAAGCTCTTCTTCCAAATTACATTCTGATTTCATCATCCAAATTCTATTTCCAAATACCACATTACACTTCCGAAGCATAACTTGGTTCATATTAACCAATGATAACTTATCAATGCCTATTCTGCCTTCTAAACCTAACCCTAAATTTGCTCCATTATATCATTCGATTCTCTGCCTGAACGGACCCGGAAGCCTTGTTTCTCAACGTAAATTAGTTTCATAATAAACTGAAGGCTCGATTCAAAACCCTAACTCTTCCCTCCATCCCTAACTCTAAATTCAGTCCATCCTCTCCAAATGCAACTTCCAACATCCTATTCCACACTAAAATTTTGACGCCGAACTCCAATTACGTCTTAGGAAGAGAAATTATACTTTCAAATATACCAGTTGTGATTTCGTGTTTCACATTCCAACTGTCAAGTCAGATTACAAGACAATATGAAAACCGACATCCACATCATAACGTCTTTCTGATATTGTATGTAATACCATACAACAACTGGAAACTTCCCTAACAAACTCTCATACCAAAACCTAAGTTCCTAGTACATATGTGACACAAATATTACAGACGCACATTTTTTTCCACATTGTAATTCTAAAAATTTTACAAAAACTTCGAATACAAAATTCCAGGCTTCATGATATGTTGCAAATCCAGGCCGAAGCTCACACATCAGTACCAAGTTAAGAGATAAATTCCAATCGCAAACTCCTACTCCAGAGTTTCATGCCAACTTCCGATTCTTAATTCGAAATCTCAGTTCTCAGTTCCACATTCCAATTCCAAATTCCAGTTCTGAATTCCACATCCACGTTCCACTTCCAGTTCTGA